>JAVTVY010002196.1:0-32657 GCA_036873755.1 Hanleya hanleyi
AGTGTATCCGACCTCACCTTCCCACTGAAGGACTTGAATTGGGTTGAAACGCACGGATTTCTATAAAATTTCACTGATCTATCCATTAATATTTTTTTGTTATGCGTGCTTGGATTAAATATTTTACATTCGATATCAGCGAATAGTTTAGCAGCAAAAGTAAAACCCAAACGTATTTTACCACCAGCGCAGTTTTTCTAGGTCACGTAACTGGAGTGTGTGGGCGGAACGCGGTTTGCTATGCAAGTTGGTCAAGGGTTCGCCTTTGGCTCACAAATAGAAACCGCGACGTGATGAAGATGAGGATAACCTCACTTGAGTCACTTGGCAAAATCAGCAGGGGTGAAAGTTGTAACAAAGCTGAACACGAGTTCATATTATTTGATCATATGAATATTTTATACCCGTGAAAACGGTGGCAATATTTCAATGACATAAAAATAAGGTAACGGTTCATTCGAATACAAAACCCGAGAATAAATGATGATGTTGTAATTTGCATGCGACTGGTCTTTCACCCCCCGTGATCACCAGACTTCATGATTGAGATCGCCCGGGGCTTGCACTTGTTGAGGTCAACATGCTGTAAAATATGTGAAAGAAATACGTTCCAGACGTCACAGTTCGGGTACAAACTTTTAACTGGTGGCACTTTGCATGCAGCTACAGTGCCAATCTAATTATGGGGTTGCTTCGTAGAGGGGGTCCACTAAGTGGTCATTCGCTTTCGGACAGACCTCTTCACTTTCTATTTCATGCAATTTCTGACATTGCTGACCTATTTCCATCTGGGCATGCGTAGTTGTCTGACCAGTGAAACGAAACCACTCCGACCCAAACAATTTATCAAACAACCACGGCCGTGTAAATTAGCCTGCCAGTCAGTCGACAAAAGGAGAAAGAGAAAGTGGACGGTATACGCGGAAATATCGCTGTCGCCACTTGTATGGGGGGGGGGGGGGCATATAGCGATCGCTTTGTCCGTTCGTCTGTCTGTCCGTCATACCGTCCGAATTTCTTGTCCGTGCAATATCTCGGTTAATATTTGATGGACAGGATTGAAACTTGCATGGAATGTGACCAGTGCCTCGTAGTTGTGCAGCGTACAGTTTTTTCCGAGTTCCGGTATAATTTTCACGAGTTATGGCCCTTTTTCTGAAATCTCTGTGAATGGGACTTGTCCGGGCTGGATCTTGGTTAAAATTGTATGGACAAGTATGAAATTTGCATGATATGTGGTCAGTGCCCCACAGTTTTGCAGCGTAAAGTTTTTCCCCGTTTTGCTTATATTTTCAAGAGTTGTGGCCCTTTGTTCCTGAATTCTCCGTGAATTGGGACTTGTCCGGACTGGATCTCGGTTAATATTGTATGGACAAGTATGAAATTTGCAGAATATGTGGTCAGTGCCCTGTAGTTGTGCAGCATGAAGTTTCTCCACGTTTCGCATATATTTTCAGGAGTTACGGCCCTTTTTTCTTCAAATCTTTGTGAATTGGGACTTGTCCGGGCTGGATCTCGGTTAATATTGTATGGACAATTATGAAAGTTGCAGGATATGTGGTCAGTGCCCTGTAGTTGTGCAGCGTGAAGTTTCTCCACATTTCGCGTATATTTTCAAGAGTTATGGCCCTTTTTTCTTGAAATCTTTGTGAAGTTTCTCCACGTTTCGCATATATTTTCAGGAGTTACGGCCCTTTTTTCTTCAAATCTTTGTGAATTGGGACTTGTCCGGGCTGGATCTCGGTTAATATTGTATGGACAAGTATGAAATTTGCGTGATATGTGGTCAGTGACCCATACGTGTGCAGTGTGAAGTCTCTGCTTTCGGTTATATTTTCAACAGTTATGGCCCTTTGTTTATCAAACCTAAGTGAATGGGATATATTTATTTATACAGGCTGCATCTCAGTCCATAACAGATTTGGACCAGGAAAACGGCTATATTATATGTTATTCTACATTCCAAAGCAGACAACATAGGTCCTGAACTATGAATTGCCCCGAAAAGAGTGAATTGGGTGCAAAATTCAAAGTACCACTGATCGCTTCATAATTTCACCACAGTATACTCCCAAGGAAAGTAGGTCTCATAACCAGGTCACATTTTCGGATTTGACGAGAGCCCTGGCGACCATCTTTCGTCGAAACATTGTATTATCACTTGTTGGGTTATACTTGGAATATGTATTATGTGAGGCATGGCAAAAAAAGTGACTGAAACAGAATTTTTATGATTATCCGAATTAGGCCTCCACCAACCAATAAAGAACAGAACAATGGCAGGGCAGTGTCGGATTAAAGCGGAAGGGTGGGGAGCATACAATCACCAGAATATAGATATATTTAAAATAAAAATATTTATACATTTTTTTCACTCAAATATATACCGGTACTAAACAAGACAGTGTTAGTGATTATGTGGTTATATACAGTACACTCTAAGCATTATTTTGCTAGGCTACTACCCTCCACCACACCATGAAGCAACAACAATAATCTACCAGTATAACCATGAGAATACCCAACGTAAAACTGGAAACCAAAAATAACAATACAAAAAATTAAATATTTAACAAAAAATTATATTCCCATAATGTTGAGAGAAATGAAACAGAAATTCAACCGAATATGCCATTTCTCCTAGTATTACCAGTACTAAAGTTTAGTGGGCCTAGAGAATTCATTTTACACAGAAAGAAGTAGTCATCAGTCTATATAATGTGATAGCATAGTATTTATTATATCCCCCTTAACAAAGTTAGGGGGTATACTGGAATCGGCTTGTTCGTCTGTCTGTCCGTCTGTCCGACCGTCTGTCTGTAGACACAATTTTTGCCCGACTAGACCCAAGATTTTGCTTCTATTTTAATGAAACTTTACATATGTGTTACCTATGGTTTGAAGATGTGCATGTCCTATTTACAAGGCGAAATTTTTATTTTTGACATATTTATGACGTTTTGAACTTTATAGGACTTTGCCATTTTCAGGATCACACAATTTTGTCCGGACTACTCCTCCTAAGATTTTGCTTCTATTTTAATGAAACTTTACATATGTGTTACCTATGGTTTGAAGTTGTGCATGTCCTATTTACAAGGTGAAATTAGAATTTTTGACATATTTATGACGTTTTGAACTTTATAGGACTTTGCCATTTTCAGGATCTATTCCCATGTAGAGACAAATTTCTAGTATTATCAACTACTCCTACTATTTTTATCAGAAGGTTCTAAAACTTTGTAGACATGTTTGAAGATTTGCATCTCCTATTTGAGACATGAAATATTAATTTTTGTCAAAATTACCCAGACTTGGACTTTGTCGATTTTCTGCATATATTCCAATATATATAGAGCATGTTCTTGTGTAATTAACTAGTCACTCAGTTATTACTGGATGTTTCTGAAACTTTGTACACATGTTTAATATGGTTTGAAGATGTGCATCTCTTTATTTATGACCTGAAATATTTGGTCAAAATTACCAAATTTCTTAAAATATTCATGTAATGAGTGCACTGATAACCTGATCAGCAAGCAGTATTTTCAATTATAATATTCCATTATACCCTCTCCAGTAATAACACAGTTATTACTGGATGTTTCTGAAACTTTGTACACATGTTTAATATGATTTGAAGATGTGTATCTCTTATTTATGACCTGAAATATTTGGTCAAAATTACCAAATTTCTTAAAATATTCATGTAATGAGTGCACTGATAACCTGATCAGCAAGCAGTATTTTACATTATAATATTTCATCATTATTCCCTCTCTCTCCCCCTCCTACAATTTTGTCCTGACTAATACTTCTAAAATTTTGCTTCTATTTTAATACATTTACCGTGCGATTCACACATTTGTTACAGAGTTATGACCCTTCCTATCCTTGGGTTTTATTCATACTGTATTGAAATATTACTCGGAACGGGAGACTTGTCTTGCAGGACGGGGGTATCTCAGTTATCTCTTAGGATAACAGTTACATCTAATTATATTTATACTTGCCTTGCCACCAACTCCTCAAACGAGCCGTCTGCAGACTTCCTTCGAATTTCAAGGTAATTCTTGAGTGCCAGCGGCGACCATAAAGTAAATTTTTCATGAGACATGTCAGCCAGGTTATGACCGTCTGCGGGGTCCTCGAGAAGTTTGCGTTTACCCTTGCCTTTTCCTTTACTTGAGCCATTATTTGCACCTTTCGGCATGTTTGATTGGCCTGGGCCACGTGCTTTCTCGCCAGTGTTTATGTTCCACTGACCCAGAGCCGCGTCCTGGATATGATCCAGTTTACCTAATATGGCGAGACTGTGGAGTCGTGTATTTATGCCTATTAGCCTGGGCCACGCGCTTTCTCGCCAGTGTTTACGTTCCACTGACCCAGGATACGACCCAGTTTACCTAATATGGCGAGACTGTGTGGTCGTGTATTAAATTTCATTAGCCTTAAAACTTATGGCTGTTATGTCTGTATATTGGACCCCTGCTGACATAACAGGGGTAGTTTAGAAATTAGCTATGCAATTTAAGATCGGATCAATCAGTGGCGACAAAAATGCCTTTTGTCACAAATCTTCACTGACCACCCTTCATTGATAGCTCCACGATCCCGTGACTGAGTGACATACTTTCGAGTGGAATGTAAACAAAGCCATATGACGCGCTCACTGGCTCAGGTTGAAGAACCAAGGACTAACATGCTGCTGTTCTAACCCATGGGAAAACATTGAAAATCTTGGTATAAGTCAATTCTAATGGGGCCCCGAGACTAAATACATCTGTTCTTCACGCTATTGCCGTGCAATATAGGCCTACACGCAGCTGCAAAAACAAGAGCCGATGTGGCCGAGTAGTGTAGGGCGCTTGCATTCACTGCTGGCAATTTGATGCCAAATTCTGAGAGCACAGCTAGGTTCGAACCCCCACGGGGTCGATCCATCCAGCACTAGTTTCTGTGCTTCACCAAGAAAGTCTAATCCCAAAAATAATTGATTAATAATCGAATCTACTTATAAACAATGTTTCATTAAAATGATAAGTTGACCCAGTCATAGATTACATGCCAAAGCCTATAGGCTCTAGTTCTATCGTGTAATAATACTCTAAATCTTTAGAGAACAGACGTATATTTGGAATTATTCCCTGGCATCTACTACGATACAGGTAAAATTTTTGCCAATAATATAACCATGTTACATTGGCTACTGTGTCTCAACAAACCAAATATAATATTCTCTAAGGACATAGATAATCTATATCCAAAAACGGTTTCAATTTTATCATTCAGCAATTGCTAAAATAGTTGAGACTGTTGACAATCCCAGAACAGATGTACTATTGTCTCCTTATAAAGTTTACAAAAAGTGCACAAATCATTTTCACTAATATTAATTTTGTATAAATAAGAATTTGTTGCAATAATCCTATGATTAATTCGAAATTGAAACCATCGTAATTTTGCATCCTTCATAATGCAGATCGGTAGTTTATAAACTTTTCCCCACCATACTGGTGATTTTTCACCCATTATTAATTCCCATTTTCTTTGTGATTTTACGTCTAAATTTTTTATTTTTCCCAAAAAAGTTTTAGCTCTATGATATGTGCCTTTAGGTGTTTTGACTAATAGCAAAATGTGTTCGGGGATGAATGGTAACACAGTTTCCTGAACCTCTACATGTACACAGTTCTTCTTAAACAATTTAGTAATTGAGCTCCGTATTCCTAAAAAGCTTATATAACAAGGTCTAAAACCAAATTTCTCACAAAACTGGGCGTGATCAATCAACTTCCCATCATTATTAAAAAAATCGTAAGCATATAAAACACCTTTCTGTGCCCATCTCTTATAGAATACTGGCGCTCTACCGACTTGAATTAAGTTGTTGTACCATACAGGCTGATATATACAGTTATGAACATTTACATTGAAACATTGTACATATTCTTTCCAAAATTGAAAAAACCTCGCTCCAAAATTTATTATATATTTTCGGTATCAAAATGTCCAAAAAATAACTGCCATATACGAAAATTCCATTTAAACTATCACCAAGACTCTCTTGTAGTAAAGTTTGCCAGGTGGTAGTCCTGCTGTATAATATTCTTCTCACCCATGTAATTTTTAAAGATTTATTAAATATTAATAAATCGACCATGCGCAGGCCCCCTCCGCTGTAATCTTGCACCATAATGTTTCTAGCCACTTTATCAGGAACATCACCCCAAATGAACCGAAACAAACGAGAATTTAACTTTTTCAAGAAATCTCTTTTTGGGGTGGGGAGACTAGTTAATAAATGTGTTATTTTGGATATGATCAACTGCTTTACCACAACAATTCGTCCATTCACGGTGAGTTTTCGCCTTTTCCAATTCTTAATCAAATATTCTATTTCTCTCAGTTTGGGGAAAAAATTCTCCTCGACCATTTTGTCCAAGTCTGTACAAAATATTATTCCCAATAAACTCATTTTATCTGTCCAGTTCAAATTTTCATCGTTACAGATTCTTTCATCTGAACCACGTTTCGAGCCTACCCACATAGCTTGTGTTTTATCTATATTAATAGCAAGTCCGGATATTCTTGAAAACTTTCCCAATAGGGCCAGGGTGGATTAAATTGTTAATTGAAAACATACGTAAGCAAAACCAAGAGATAAAAGCAATGTCAAATGGCAATCATTTTAAATCAGAATGCCGTCACCCACCATGCCATAATGTTGTTTTGAATGTTAATTTTGCTATGTTGTGGACAAAGTAGCAGATACTAGGAGAAATATCTATAGTTTCATTGTTATATTGCATGCCGACCAAAATGTCAGTTAATTTATCTGTTGTATTTCTTGAATTTTGTTGTGCACAATAATTCTTAGATGAGACAAATAATGATATGAAAAGAAATAATGTGTCTATAGTTTTGACCATGCAGCGGAATTTGAGGAACAAAGTATATTTGAACAGCCTGATATTATTGGCTGCAGTCGATGACGATGGGGGTATGACATTAGATTTCACTGTACTTTGTAGACCAGCTAAATATGATCACGTAGATCTCTCGAAAACTAACTATTTGGAGCGAAAATTCTCAACTAGGGTCAGGTAGATCAGACAAAATTATTGTTAGGTTTTATTTATTCGACAGCTAACCGCTATGATATTAATATCACAAAATTGAACATCAGTAGGGGGTAGCTTGTTGAATTAAGAGAGTAGATTGTTTTAGTGTTTGCATACTTTCAATTTCACAGAAATGGTAAAAATGTCAGCATTATGAAGCAATGACTTGTTGATGGAGATGGTTTTCATGGTTGAATCGTTCTGCGAGTATTTCGTGATGAGAAGACCATAACCATTTCTGAAATAAATGACTAAAGTTGTTTATCAAATGGAAGGCAGTGTACAGCTGTCCATAGTTTCCCCACAAAAGTGGCTATGGAAAATTTCCTTGTATGAGTCATTGAAGAACTGGAATATTCTTCTATTCATATTCATTCAGTTAATGTTATAAGGAATGTCCTTTTATTTTTGAACTGTGCTGTTTAGTCTACTTAGAACGCATATTTTGGGCACTAAACAGTTTCAAAGTGTTTCATTGAAAAGGCCAGCTGTTTTTTTGTGTTGATGGCATCATATCATGAGACGTTTCCTGAGAAATCATGCAATTGAAGGTAGTCCTATTATTACTTTCTGAAGGCTGAAGGTGAAATCAATACTTTCATCCCAGGGTTCGAATTAGAAAATTTGTGATGACCTATTTTTTTTCATCAAAAAAAAAATCGCAGGCCAAATCTAACATCCCCTGCTATTGATGAAGTTCGACAGCTATTTTTTTCTACATGTGCAAATCCACCAATGATCACAATACTGTATCTGCCATGTATCAATTTGTATCCCAGGAAGAAATAGAGGGGAATAATGAACAACCATTACAATATTATATTAATGAAATATATTCCTTCAGTCTGAAAGCTTCACAATCAATTGGTTTACAATGAATGAACAATCAAATTCAATGAATGAATCATAATTGTATTATATAATAATAATAAATCACTGTGTCAGTGTGACAAGATGTGTAACTTTGACTAGTATCATGTGTGTCCAGGAATTTGTTCATTAGAATTTGATTGATTGATTCATGTGTCTATATTTTATTATGCTTTATATTTTGAATCAATAAAGTCACATTAAACACTGCATGTGTTGTCTGAGCTTCTCTATGGATGGTCAACCAGGAAGCAGAACATCCAATTACTAAATTATCTTAATACACACTGTCTGAACAAGCTGTGACTGTAATGACTGTCAACAAACATCGTACACCATGATCATCTCCCCTCAGATCGACTACAACTTCAATTACTTTAGGCAGAATTTATCCAACTTCAACAATTTATCCAACTTGCAAACTTCACAAATTCATAACATTAAACAACCATGCACAATACTGAATAGGCCCAGAAGAATGAAGTCCATACTGTAACCAAAGTGACTAGGAAGTACATTTAACTGTTCATAATGTTCAGTCATAACTCACTCACTTTTCCGTAAAAGTCATTTGACTTTTGTCTAGAATTTGCTTTGAAATCTTTTGAATCAACATACTATGACGGCACTCTTTCATAATTAAATTACATGTTTGAGGCAGCGGTTTCTCATAAATCAATTCTCTAACATCCATTAAAGTTTATGAAGACCAAACGGTCAATCTTACTCTATTGAATCATCAATCCTCGAGCAAAGTTCAGACAGACATCTAGTTGTCTCGGATTCGATTTAGTGCAGATTCAAGAACCTCAGATCGGGGTAATTTTGCATGTGGCGGAATGTTAGAACTGGTTGAGGGACGGGCACGCGGACCATATGGTTGATTGTTTGGCCGTCTATCGCACAGCCTGCTCCACCTCAACACAGCAGGTTGGGAGTCAAATGTTACAGGGTCTGGCCCCTCAATTTGTATTCTGATTAAATGCTCCACCCTCGTCTCCCTCTGCTTGTTCCGCCAGTCAGTGTGAATCCTATTCATGCACGAAAATGCTCTTTCCAGTGTGGCATTGCTCATGGGGAGAACTAGAAGTATTTCGACAACAGCGAGAATGTTCTTGATCGATTCCATCTTGGAGCTTGTAAAGAGCTTAGCCCAGACCCCTCTATACTCTAAGCCATGTAACCCAGTCGTGGAAACCATTTCTTTTACATCACGCCATTCACCTGTGATAGCATGGACATCGCATCCAACTGACTCCAGAATAGTGGAGAAATGGCGAACAACAGTGTCAATCTCCAAGAGACCATATTCATCAAAGTTTGGGTTGTCTCGAGTTGGATAGAGTTCTGTATCTAGTATTTTGACTGCGGAACTGAAAATCCCACCGTCCTCAACAATGTTCGCGAACCTGCCCCGAAAGCATCTATCCACTGCTTGGAGAATGTCTGTGTTGTGAGTGCGAAGTAGTGCTTTCGCTCTCTCCACGTGGGTCAAACCAATTTTCCGAGACTGCATCCGAACCGCATCCTCATCTCTGGTGTATGTACGTGTTCCTGTACGCGGAGTTGGCAGTTCTGTGAAAGGCTCGAGACTGGTCAAGAATGATTTTACCCTACCGGTTGATTCGAGGATGTCATCGGAGTGAGAGATCAGGTCATTCATGATTCGGAAAAATTTCTGAATAGTTTGGACAGCCATCACCACATCAATGTCCTGTTTCTGGAATTGCTGACTCAGAAGTCCAGCGGGGCTGAGTATTTCTAGATAATAATCCACAAAAAGTGGGTACTTTGCATCTCGGAACGAGTCATAATAACCTTTGAATTTTATTTGATCATCCCTTTTGTAACTGGTGTCGACAGTCATATGAAGCAAATGTTCCATCAGAACTTGATAGTTTTTTGACACCCACTGTAGGGCGCGTACTTTGTGTTCGATCCAGCGTGTACCTTGCGATTTTGTGGGGGCACTTACATTGATCTCTAATGCTTCTCCCAAGCCTTTCAGTTGTCTCATTTTCTTTGGAGAGTTTTCGTACAACAGATAGATGGTCAACAACATGTCCTCAATTTCTTTGAATACAGGTCGCTTTGACAGTGCATCCTTCAGACTCAGTTCGAGTCTGTGTGCTATACAATGTACCGGGATTAGCCAGGGTACGGACTCTGCCTTCATGAGGTTGACTACTCCCCCCCTCTCTCCCATGTTGACTGATGCTCCATCGACTCCCATACCAATAATGTTTTCAAGTCTGTTTTCAATCCCATGGTCAGCAAGGGCTTTTTTGATTGTTTCTAGTAGACCGACAGCATTAGCATGCAAGGGGGGTGTGATTGATTTGAGAGACAAAAATCGCATGGTCTGTCGACCACTGGATGGGTCAATGTAAATAACATACATGAGTTCCTTTTCTACATTTGCAGCATCTGTGCTTCCGTCAATGAGGAGACTGTAGAATTTGACCCGTGACAAAATGTCGTTTAGTTCCTCTTCATATATCTCTGCTATGTTATCAATAAATTCTGCACATTTGTGGTCATTAAGATAGGTTTCACCGAGTTAGACCCCATGTTTTTTTTCCAGTTGGGCGAGTGGGACGAATTTCGAAAAAGCCATCTCCTCCTTAGCTATGAGGAAAGCTATGTCAAATAATTTGTTTAACCGGTCAGCATCTCGGGATTTCAACTTGTTGAGCGCCTGGCCTATTGGCGTGGCCTCCACTGTTGACTGGCCCTTTTCTCTAAGGATAGAATTCCTCTCCAAGACCTCTGCCCTTTTGTGAGGTTCACCGTTGGCATGTGTAACAACGGCATCTTTCTTCACATTTGGAGTACCGTAAACCCACTTCTGTTGGTAGTTTCTTAGCGTTTTTATTCTGTCCTCGTATTTTTTACACAGGGCACAACAGACGCTAACTGCGACTTGCTGTCCGTTGTGCTTTTCAGACTGTAAAACCTCAATCCAGTCGCATTTCCACGACTTCAGTGTTGAGAGTTTGACTGTTTTTTGCGACTTTTTTCACATGCTGTCAACAAGGGACCGTCGATAAGCCGGAAGTGACCTCTCTCAAGGGAGATAACTTTGTGCACATCCGCAAGTTGAAGCGGCATCGTGCTTCGGTCGTACTTTCAGTTTTACACTCGCATTTAGTGGAGTACGATGATATCGCCCACGAAGAATTGAATTTACGTTGTGTGAAACGGAAACAAAATTATCTATAGGTAGGAATGGCCAGAAAAATTATGGCCTGCTACTTTCGGTCGAGATTTTTTTTAGCAGGCCATTTTCTACATCGCCTGCTTTGTCAAAATTTTCGCCAGCTTTTAGCCGTTAGCAGGCCGCCATTTCGAACGCTGCATCCTTGTGTGTGCCACAGACAGCAAAATGACCCCCCCCCCATAGGAAACTCAGAGTTGGGAAACGAAAACCGAACATCTGAAGTGCAGACATACACAACATATGGACAGTTGCAAAGTTATTATATGTTTTATAACTTCTACATCTCCTAGCTAGACCAGTTGAAAACCAGAAATTCCAGTTTCCTTGGGCTGCTGTTCAGTACCGGTGTGATGGATAAAAATGTTCTGGTGAAAATGTCCCTTTTCATATCTTTTTGATGTCTTTTTGACTACGGACGGACACTTGTCCCCAATATAGAGAAATGTGTCCTACCTGGGTTAGAAAATAGGAACTGGACACTCGTAGCCACCGGACATTCTTAGCCTCCACACCGGCACCCCGATACATGTAGTAACACAGATATGGATGGGATAAGTTATTTTTGATGAGTTGGATGTAGGGCCATATTTCTGTAAAACCTCATTGAAACTGATATCTTCCGTGTAAGTTTTAAAGTTCTGTATCAAACAATAACTGAGATATGGATAACATATGGATGAGAAAAGAAATTGTTGATTAACGAAATGGGTAAATTTGCAGTGACAAATAACAGTATAATATAATGGTATTGTTTGTACAAGTTTTATACAACGCTCACCAGGAGGAAAAAGATGATAAATGTTAACTATTTTCAAACTAATCAGATGTAAATTCTGGGAGAAATTGTATTCAAAAGAGCATTTTTGTTGTCTTGCGACACTTGACCTTATCACAGGAAATAGTATAGGTCACATGCACATGTTTCTGATGTGGCAATAACCTGTACCAAGTTTCAGAAAATACTATTTGTGTTCAGAAGAACATGACGAAAGGGTGCTTAGCCGTAAATAAAATGTCGAAAAAGTGAAAAAAATATACACATTTACATAAAATGGTGAAGATGGTATCTATCAAGGTTTGAGTGTAATATCTAGGACGGGATGTTCTCACAGGTAAAAGCTAATGAAACTGCGGGCGGGAAGACAGGCTCATGAAATAATACATCCTGTCAAAATTAATGGATGCATAAAAACTATTTTTTTTTTTAAACTTACTACTCTTGGGAATGGACTAGCTTTATGATATGTACAGCAGTACAGAGAATACAAGTAGGATCGAACCGGATCAATGAGTCTGCAGTTGTGTTATAGTTCTTTAACAAAGCAATTCCGGATGAATCTCCAACAACATATGCTTGGGGCGTGATGTCAAAAACCTTGATCTTGATTGGCGGATTCAGTCTCCCAGCATTCAGAGAGGGAAGTCCTACTATTTGTAATGAAGATGAAGTATGAAATAAGTTGTAGTTGAAAGAGCTTGTGTATAGAATCAGAACTATGTGTGTGAAATATTTATGTTGGAGACTGGGAAACGAGTTTCTTCAAGGTTGTTGCAGCTCCTCATTTAGAGGGAATAGATTGTCTGCAGTTTTACAATACTGATTTTGGCAAAAGTATTGTGTATTCCTGGGAGTTGACAATGTACGATTGTAGTATGGAATATGCCATTAATATGAATAATCTCTACAGATAAGGCAGAAAAAATAGTATACATTGTTCATAGTTTTCAACAAGGAAATGTGTTACAAAAACAAGACATATTCACATCTTTCTAATCTCTAAAAAAAAATCAGCTGTGCGATGGTATTGTCTAGTTAGAGTGTAGATAGATTGATAGTTTCATACCATTTATCTTGTTGTAGTCTGTAATGACTGTAATGATGTTGATGATTGTGGTTCCCCCACTGTCACGATATCCGCAGCTTCGCGTTTCCCCGAGTGATAAGAAGAAGCAAAGTCGGTTGTTTGAAGAAACATATGATCCATTTAGCCTCTTCTAGTAATGTATAATTTAACAGTGGAATCTTATACATGTGAACATAAGTTTACATTGAATATTTTTTCACAGTATGGTATATGTAATTGATGCTTTCTGGTTAACTAAAGGGAGATAATCAATAGATTTTCTTCCTCAGCAACAAAACAAGCAACCAGAGGATGCTAAATCGTCCAATGGCAGGCATAATTTTGAGAGCCTTGTTGGTCCCAGCGGATATACACGAGGGAGACAACTTCTACTTCATATAGGCGTAGGAAGCGGAAGGGATTATCCGCCTCCCCGAGTTTTGAGATCGACTGAACGGCAGACTGAACATTGATTGCTGCTGTATTATATAGTTTCCACACAGAGAATGGAAGTTGTGTAAATACTATTAGTATATCAGAATGTCATCAATAATTTATCTATCAACAGTGTCTCTCAAGTCGCGTTATTGAATGTAAAAGTGGTTCAATGAGTATCTGAAAGAAACCTCTGAAAATGCTCCAGATCACGGCAAAGGGACTCGAGGATTCAATGTTTCGCTTATTACTATGATGGTATTTGTGTACATTTTGCTGGCCCGCCCAGTTCAAATCCTCTTCATACGATTACTTACTTGCATCTTAATCCCCAAATTAAGATTTTGCCATCAGGTGGTGCCACTTGCAGATGCAACTCCAAGTCAAATCTCATGATTGTCTGCAAACCAAATTTGACAAGAATCGGTCCGTAAAGACATCCTCAATCTATGGCCCGGAAACCAAATTCAAACTTCATCACCAGGTGGAACCACCTGCAAGTGCAGGTGAGCGAAACACAATTCCAGGCAACATCTCTCGGCATGGCAATACATGTCAAATTTGAGAAGAGTCTGGCGAGCAGTTCTGAAGTTATTGCATAGAATCAAATTTTGATTTTGCCCGGCCCAGGTGGCACCACCTGCAAGCAGAAGTGGGGGAAATGCAATCCCAAGCAACATCTCTCAAAGCAAGGTATCTGCATATCACATTTGAAGAGAATTAGAGGGTCCTCAATGTAATGCCCAGAAACGAAATTTACATTTTGAGCACAAGTGGGCAAAACGCAATCCCAGGAGACATCTTATCTCCTGATATATTCATACCAAATTTGAGGAGAATCCGATTGGTGGTTTTCAAATTATTATCCGGAACAAATATTGGATTTTGCCACCAGGCGAAACATGTAAGGAGAAGTGGATATAACGCAATCCCAAGCAACATCTCATAGCAGGGTATATGCATACTAAAGTTGGGAAGAATCCGATGAGCAATTCATAAGTTATTGCTTAGAAACCAAATATAGAAGTTGCCACCAGGTGGCGCCACATGTACGTGCAAGTGGGCGAAACTCAATTCCAAGTGACACCTTGTATGAAGAATCCGATGATCGTTGCTCAAGTCATTACACGGAAAGGTAGGGTTTTCCAGAAAGACAAAGTATTTCGCTTGCAGCTTGGAAGAACGTTATGGACCCTGGTGGCGCCACCTTCAGGCAGATATTGCTGAAACGCAATACCAATCGACTATCTTGTAGCAAGAAATGCATATGCCAACTTTTGGAAGAATCCAAGAAAGCGTTTGGAAGTTATGGCTTGTGAATAATTTGAACGGACATGAGGAAGCGAGACTCATTTTAAAGTCCTCCAGACGTACTACTGCGTGGGACAAAACATCCAGAAATTGTGTTATCGGGGGTAAGATTTGAGCAGGTACTTTCTATTTCGATTGGGTTAAATTTTAAAATCCTAAAATGGGAAAAACTAATTTGCCAATTTGGAATAAATGCTAAAACATTGAAGTTGAAAGATTTTTGGACGGATTGAGAAGCAATAGCCGTCCTATGGATTGATGTCTGGCTTGCGGTTTGTCTGGTGTCAACATTCCAGGATACAAGTTGTGTGTTCAAGGTTTTGTAAAAGTTTGAGCTCGATCATGTATCATGCAAACTAAGCTTCGCCCGACCTCATATATTCTCAGATACCATACCAGATGTTGCATTCACTGCACCCTGGGAGTATATCCCCCTCTCCCCTCTTCTCCACCCTCGGAACTGAGCCCCACCCTGTATCTCCAAAACTAAGCTTAGCCCGACTCCATATGTTGATATTTTCAGATAGCCTATCTGATACTGCATTGATTGCACTCATCCATTACACCCTGGGGTATATTCACCTCTCCCCCCACCTCCGGTACAGAGCTCCACCCTTGTCTCTGAAACTAATCCTCGCCCGACCCCATATCTTGATATTTTCAGATAGCATATCTGATACTGCGTTATCCCATGATCAATGATCCCTCATCTAATTACTTCTTGATATTTTACTTATAGATTACACTTATACTCGTCTCACAAATGCAGAATGTGTGATTATGCCGTCTCGAAATCGGCTACATTCTCTGACCGCCTTTTCAATGCGGCCATTTGGTTCCATTGAACGCTTGTATAAAATATTAAGTCTCCCATATATCACACTTACTAACTCTAAAATGCGATATTCCAGTTTTGGAAACCCAATGTGACATTTAGACAGTCAGGTTAGCTTCGCGAATATGCAAGAACAACCTCCTTAACAAGAGACGTGCTCTGTCCACGTGAAACTGTGTACTAATACGTCGTCGACAAAGAGGAGTATGCGCATCATTCCGTTATACAACTTCCGGAATTTATCAAGCTGAAGTGCATGCATCGAATGCGGAATAATCCAAACGACGTACCATGATAAATGATCGGCTTGTTTGGTACCTGGAAACTGAAAAGAAACTTACTGATATTCAAGCTGGTTTCCCTAAAAATAGAAGTACCATTGATCAGTTAGTCAGATTAGATTCGTATGTCAAGAATGCTTTCGCCAAGAATGAACATGTGGTTGTTATCGCTTGAGCCCACCATCACCAGATGGTGGGCTGTTCAAATCGCTTTTCGTCTGTGGTCCGCTAGTCCGTCCATCGTCCATCCGTCCGTGAACAATTCTTGTTATCGCGATTTCTCAGGAACTACTGCATGGATCTTTCTCAAATTTGGCACACAGGTTCCCCTTGGGATCTAGTTGTGCAAGATACGTTTTCTGGTCCGATTCGAAAATCCAATATGGCCACCAGCCGTCCATCTTGGATTTCCGTATGAAACTTTATCACGATTTCTCAGGAAATACTGCATGGATCTTTCTCAAATTGTGTACACAGGTTCCCCTTGGGGTCTAGTTGTGCAAGATACCTTCAAAATGGCCACCAGGCAGCCATATCGGATTTCCCCATGAAACTTTGTTATCGCGATTACAAGCGTCTAGTCCGTCATTCATAATCCAGCCGTCGTCCATTAGAGAATATCCGCGTCCATAATCCAAAGACCTATTTCATATTCCATATAACAGTATTAGCACCAAATTCAAAAAGACAATCATAGTATACATAAACATAAGCTTGTTTCTTGCAAGAGAGAAGCGGTCAACAGTTTTCAATGATGCCGGCAAGACATCATGATGTTCCAAAAATATCAAATCCGTATCGCTGATCACTATTCTTAATCCATAATATTCGTTGTAAAGTCGTCATCTAAAGAATGATGTATCTCAGTCACGCTTTGATTGTGACTGTTCATATGAGTACCATGAGGATCTTGAAGAACATGGGTTCATACGGCCCCTAGCCCCGGGTTAAGCGGAATTAGACACAAGCTACGAAACGTAGCGCCATAGATCTTGCACGCTACGTTCGTATTTTGCTATCAGCATGCGATATGTATCGCCAAATTTGAGAAACTTTGAGTGGAGGCGCTTGGTGGAATAGCCCTGTTTTATAAGTTTCTGCAACAATGTTTTGTGACGTTGGTTAAAATCATCACATTTAACAAAGGATGTAGCAAATGCTACTAAGCGAGATATGTATACGCCATATGCAGGTCCCACTGGAATATTACTATCCAAAAAGGGATAGTTTATGATGTCGAAATTGTAATCATCTCTTTTGTCATAAAGTCGACGAGAGAGAATGCCCGCTTCATTTTTATAGAGATCTAAATAAGATGTGCCTGTAGAGCTATCTGTAGTTTCCTTCAAATCCAGTGAAGGTGGATATATATCCTTCACTGCGTCATTTATATAGCGATTATCCACGGCGAGAAGATAGTCTATATAGCGTTTGGTGAATGAGAAGGAACGGACTTTGAATGGATCGGTGTTTGAAAGCGCGTTTTTTTCAGGAACTACTGCATGGATCTTTCTCAAGTTTGGTACGCAGGGTCCCCTTGGGATCTAGTTGTGCAAGATACCTTCTCTGGTCCGATTCGAAAATCCAATATGGGCACCAGGCAGCCATCTTGGATATCCCCATGAAACTTTTATC
Source organism: Hanleya hanleyi (assembly GCA_036873755.1). Classification (NCBI taxonomy): domain Eukaryota; kingdom Metazoa; phylum Mollusca; class Polyplacophora; order Lepidopleurida; family Hanleyidae; genus Hanleya; species Hanleya hanleyi. The sequence continues at coordinate 17,556 of JAVTVY010002196.1, forward strand.
GCGATTTCTCAGGAACTACTGCGTGGATCTTTCTCAAATTTTGTATACAGGTTCCTCTTGGGGGTCTAGTTGTGCAAAATCCAATATGGCCACCAGGCGGTCATCTTGGACTTTTCCATGCAACTTTGTTATCGTGATTTCTCAGGAAGTTGTGCAAGATACCTTCTCTGGTCCGATTCGAAAATCCAATATGGCCACCAGGCAGCCATCTTGGATATCCCCACGAAACTTTTATCGCGATTTCTCAGGAACTACTGCGTGTATCTTTCTCAAATTGGGCAGAAAGCGTAGTTCCTCTGGTCCTCGCTCTGCTCCACCCGCAGACGTCCGAAGAGGACTTAGCGCTGTAGACCTAGACCTGTGGAAGATTGTAGGCCCTGACGGCAAACCTATCAAACGTCATCAGAAGATAGCTGCCGCCGAGAGCAATGAGAAAACCCCAAACCGCTACGAGTGTCTCGAGGACGCGATGGATGAAGGTTGTAATTCAGAGAATGAAGATGTCGATGATGAAGATGTTAGTGAAAGTGAAGTTTGCGATGATGTAAAAGTCAAAGCAGGTGATCAGAAGCCAGGTGATCAGAAGTTGGTTTCTGATCAAATTGAAAGTGTTGATTTAGTAGTAAGTCCGGAATTGAAGGTTGACAACTTACCGGATACTGGTCACATGCTTTCCGATGAGTATCTGGAGTGTAGTGATCATCCGGAGTCTCAGGTGTGTACTGATCGTCCGTTAAAAGGCGAGACTTCCTTGAACCAAAGGTCGAAAGACTTGTTAGTACAAGACAGAAAGAAGATTATAAGAAGGAAAATAAAAGACAGGAGAGAACAAATGAAACAAAATAAGAAAGGTCAAAAAGGATTACCCAAAATAAAACGTACATAATGGCTAAGCTAACCTTATATATCTTGGCTTGAGCAGTTTGTGTTTTATTGATGTTTGTACCTGTTTTAACGCATTAGTTTACCGAGTTTTTGAATTGAGTACTATCGTCGCTATATAGCTGAAATATTGCTGAATGCGACGTTAAACCCTAATTCTCTCTCTCTCTCTCTCAAATTGGGTACACCGGCTCCCCTTGGTATCTAATTGTGCAAGATACCTTTTTCGGTCCAATTCGAAAATCCAATATGGCCGCCAGGCAGCCATCTTGAATTTCCCCTAGAAATTTTGTTATCAGGATTTCTCAGGGAATTACTGCATGGATCTTTCTCAAATTTGGTACACATGTTCCCCTTGGGGTCCAGTTGTGCAACATACGTTGTTTGCTCCGTTTCGAAAATCCAGTATGGCCGCATCACGAATATACCCATGAAACATTGTTATCGCGATTTCTCAGGAACTACTGCATGGATCTTTATCAAATTTGATGCACAGGTTCCCCTTGGGGTCTAGTAGTGCAAGATACCTTTTCTGGTCCGATTCGAAAATCCAATATGGCCACCAGGCATCCATCTTGGATTTCCCGATGAAACTTTATCGTGATTTTTCAGGAAGTACTGCATGGATCTTTCTCAAATTTGGTACACAGGTTCCCCTTGGGGTCTAGTTGTGCAAGATATCCGGTCCGATTCGAAAATCCAGGTTATGCTTCAAATTAATACGGTATTCCCGAGTTGTGACGTTGCATCACAAGAGTCGGCGGATCAAACGGTTGGGCATATTCTATATATTGACAATAGAGAATATCCATACCTTCACCTTCTATGTCAAGGAGTTCAAATGATTCCGGATTAAAATGTATTTCTTCAAATTTTAAATCAGTTTACTCTAGTCCATGGCGTTGCAATTGAACTGCCCCACCGTTTCGTCTGCCGACGGGTTGGCTATATGAAGGGACGTCACTCCTGTGACCCAACGTCATAGCTCGACAACTGTAGACTACTGCGTGTTTCGATTCAACGGATCCCTTAAGTATTAATCTGTGTGCCATCTTACTATTTTCGAGCATGGTATCTTGAAAGAGGTATCTCAAACTAGCCCAGTAAACAAAACAGAATTATCATTCGTTCCTACTTATAAAATCTTAGGTATGTTTCATACCTCATGCCAAAGTGTCATAGAGATTTGTCTTCGCTTCCAGTACCCAATGATGACACGTGCAAAAAAAAATACTACAAAACGAAGAAGGATCCTCCGGACATTCACGTTCACACTAACTTTGCTCATTTCCCTTGTACTATAACAACCGACATAAGTACAGTTTTTAGAAATCTTCAAACTCCTGAAACTTATAAAGATAATATCTTGGTGTTTTCCAGTGTCCCTTTTTCGCTCAAATTCGGAAGTCTGCAAACAAAATTACAAATCAATCGTTTGTTCTTGGCAACAATGGACAAAAAGATCCTCTTGTCATTAGCTTAAGATTATCGCACAATGGTGGGCGCCAAGATCCTTTAGGATCTCTCGTTTGATTTAGAAAAGCCTATGATACTACATGGAAATACGGGATTCTGAAAAATCGTCAAAATACGGGATTAAAAGGCCGTTTACCCGTTTTTATTTCCAACTTTTTGAATGATAGACAATTCTAAATTCGTTTGGGTACAAGTATGTCTGATCATTTTGATCAAGACCAGGGTGTTCCACAGGGCAGTATTTTGTCTACTTCTCTGTTTAGTATCAAGATCAAAAGCTTGGCTGCAGTTCTGAATAAATCAATTGATGGTTCACTTTTTGGGGACGATTTCAACATATCGTGTAGTGGGAAAGTATACACAATATTGAGAGAACATGACAACTTCGTCTAGACAGAATTCAGAAATAGTGTCTATAGAATGGCTTCAAATTCTCCAGAACTATGACAAATTGTATACACTTGTGCAGAAAATATTTCCAGCACAAAGATCCAGTACTTACATTAGATGGAACTGAAAGAGATTAATTCCTAGGCATAGCGTTTGACCAATGACTAACATTCAAATCACATATAAATTGCTTAAAAGCCGAATGCACGAAAGCTTCAGCTATAAGCGGAGAGGAGATCAGCAAACATTTATATCGATCACTTGTTCGTTCCAAACTCGATTATGGTTCTATTGTTTACAATAGTGCAAGCAAGTCAAACTTAGCAAAGCTAGATCCTATTCTCCACCAAGAACTAATACTTTGCATTGGTGCGTTCAGAACATCACCTAAAGAAAGCTTGTATGTCGAAGCGGATGAATTTCCTTTAGAACTTCGAAGGATTATACTATCGCTGCAATATATCACAAAACTGCGTTCGATCCACTCAAGTCCTGCATATAACTTTTCAACCCTCAGTAGGCAGATTTCTATTTAAAGAAACCCTCGATTATTTCACCTCTTGGAATCCGTATGAAACCACACATTGTAGCAGCTGGTATTAAAGTTAGTCAAATTTTACCTAACGAGCTCTTGCCAACTCCACCATGGCAGTTAGCCAAACCAGAAGTAGGTATTTCACTGAGGAAATATAAGAAGGCAGACACGAGCCAGCTCGTCTATACACAAGAATTTGGTCTGCTGAGAGAGAAATACAGATCTCATCAGGCTATTTATACAGATAGTTCTAAAGATGGCGAGAGAGTAGCAGGTGCTACTATCTTTAGTTCCAAATCGTCGCTATATAGCTGAAATATTGGTGAATGCGGCAGTAACAGTTGATCCTGTTGGAATCTCATGCAGCGATTTCAGACCATCTATGTGCGCTTATGTAAGACAGCTGTTTCAATCTTTCTGGGATACTATGAATAATAACAAACTTCACGAGTTCAAAAAAACTGTTGGTTATACTCATGTGAACAGTCAAAAACGTTTCGATCAGGCCATGATTAGACGATGTAGGATCGGCCATACACGATTAACTCACGAATATTTACTAAAACAGGAGCCGGTCCCAAGGTGTATGCCATGCCATGAAGATCTCACGGTGAAACATTCTCATAGACTGCAAAGATTTTAAGATTCTAAGAGATACTTTTTATAGAGCAGCTACGCTGGAAGATCTTTTTAGTCGTGTAAAAGAAGATTGTGTTTTAGATTATTTGAGAGAGATTGGATTGTTGTACAAATTTCAATGTTTGTACCAGTTTTTACGCAATAGTTTACTGAGTTATTGAATTGAATCCTTAGAATTCTGTTTGATCGACGCTGTATACCTGAAATATTGCTGAATGCGACGTTAAAGGAACAGAAAATCCTTGAAAAAAGTATGTTGTAAATGAAAGAATAGTTTCATCATTGTCCAAAATTATTTTTTTTCAACGGAGCAAAATGGCGATCAACTTTGGATGGTGGCTTGTAAGTGCCATTCCTCATTATTATTTTTGACATTTCTCGATGTTATAATTTTTCTTTAATTAAATGTACTGCTAAACACACTGTAATATGGACTAGAAATTGACATAACAAATCTGCATGTCTGAGAGGAACCACGGGGAGCTCTCAAGTATATATTCGACATTTTTCTATATGTACCTGTGGGCAGGTTGTAGCTGAAGACCTCCTTGCACACCATGGGCTTCCTAAAGAAGTTGCGTACAGACAAATGTTGGTGAAATGGCAAACACATATTTTGGGCCCAGTTGCATAATCTAGGCCCAATTATGTAATCTGCGTACATGGTTTTTTATCCATTAAATAAGCAATAATGTTCCACGTTCAACCTTAAAAATACTTCCCTATCGATGTCTACTTCCCTGTTGAATCAGAATAACGGTGAGTGTTTTGTGGGTATCTGCAATAATTGAGATGACAGGAAAATGGATGGTCGTAACAGACCACCATACAAACGCATATATCAAATGCGTTTTATTCGGGTAAAAAAAATCGGAAAAATAAATAAAAAATACTTTTGGACAGTGATGGAACTATTCTTTCATTTACAACATACTTTTTTCAAGGGTTTTCTATTCCATTAAACCATAATTCTCTCTCTCTCTCTTGTAGCATATTAGGTCACGTCTTTCTTGGTGTTCAAACTTATTAGTGTTTATCGCTTGATCGGTATTCGCCGTGTCGGAGCGAGATTGCTGCGATGTTGGTTTCTTCCGTGAACGTGTTCGTCAGTCTTACGACCTCTTTCATTTCTTTGGGCGAGCGTTCGGGAATAAAAATAACCAAATCCCGCGGAGAATTGCTCCCTAGCAAAGAATTGCCGTAAAGATTCGTACTCATTTGTCGTCTCCGACAATTCAATCCACTTATCAATGAATGTTTCTAGATGGAACGCAAAGTGCGCATGTATTTCATCGAGCCCTGGCTTCGCGTCGAAGAACTTTTTCCTGAAACCTTCTTCGGTTAATTGATGTTTTTCAGCAAAGCATCTTTCAGCACACTATAATCGTTCGCCTGTGCTCCCTTTCCCCTCAATAAGGCACTCAAATATACGGCTTTGTCCTTTTGTTTCCACTGTTGCACTAATGCAGAACGCTCATAATGTTCTAAATAAGAATCAATTTGGTCTTCGTCAAAAACTAGCAACTTCGGCCCCTTGTTTACCTGGGGTTTTTTCTGAATGTCACAAACATTATAACGTAACGACGTAATAATTGTTCGATTTATGACGCCACGTCTTCGTTCCCTGTTGGAGCACTTCCGGCATGAATTTTTGTTATTTGCCCCTACAATTTAGATACGATAGGGTCATGACTAAGGAACAATCAACTAACAGTGGCCTTATCATACGATATTCAAAACCTGCCAAAATTATTACACAAAAAAGTTGCAAGTGTCCTTGAGCTGATCACAGCTGCTGGCTGCAGCCAAAAAATTCTTTTCGCTCCACATCTCTGTTTTGAAGCGAACTTTCTGCAACATAATGCAGATAACTTTCTGGTTCAAAAGTATTCAATGAACAAAAAGTACAGTAATTCAACGTCACAGGCATTTATATGGTATGGATTGGTTGTAAATGTTTGTAAGTCTGTTCACAATAAATCGCGAAGCCTGTAGGGTCTTCTGTACAATTAATAGGCTTCTAGATTGTGATTATGTTTCTTCCATCATTATTATTCTTGTTATGTCACAGCTTTACTTTAGCTACTTGATTGCCATGAAAGTTCAGTGATTTACAATGGATATTCAATGTCACCATAAGCCTTCAGCATAGCCTGTTGCATTCTGTTTAATACATATCTTGAACATACCCATGGATATGGCAAGCCAAGAACATTTGAAACGATCTCATCCTTTGTTTGCTGGAATATGTAAGAGTTGGTATGGCACCGAATTTCAAGAATTTGCAAATTTGTGAAAACCATAACTTTCTCATCAAGGCTCACTACGATTTTCTGTATTTCACTGAGCTGGATTGCCTCATCCAACTGCTTGTTAACCATTATTACACTACCTGTCTTCAAGACAGAGCCATGCACACACATTTCTGGACAGAGCAGACCCTGCTGGGAATGTAACTGGGAGAGAAAATGGGGCTTACTTTCGATTACAAGCGTCTAGTCCGTCATTCATAATCCAGCTGTCGTCCATTAGAGAATATCCGCGTCCATAATCCAAAGACCTATTCCATTTCCATATAACAGTATTAGCACCAAATTCAAAAAGACAAAAGTATACATAAACATAGGCTTGTTTCCTGCAAGAGAGAAGTATAAAGTAGAGAAGTATATAGTAGAGAAGTCATTGTATAATCTGTGACCAGCAAAACGTATCGATTCGCCCTCTCTGACAACATCAACATATAGGTAACTCTGTGACCTGTTACCACGGGATGATGTCTGGTGCCTACACATCCAACTCTGGTGTCTTGTTGCGAGACTTTTTGGTAGATTTTTGAAACATTTCCGCTTTACAGACTTGAAATAACCATTTTTGCCTTCGAATCTCATGCACCTGTGATACCCCAGGGGTCCAAAATTGCGGATTTGCTCAGGCAAGTGTATCATGAAATGTAATTACCGGGTCATACCTTCATTGGGGGTATAACTCCTTGAATGCCCTATTGTGGTAAGCAATGATATGTTTCAAAACGAAGATGTATTTCAAGGATTTGAAGGAGTCTTATAAAATTGATCCCTTTCACATCATCTTTTGATAAAAATGTTCCAGCCATGAATGGGAGATTCACAGCAAATGTGTGAATTTCAGATGCTGTCATTTTCAGCGTCTGGCCTTCATTTGTGAGATTCTTTTTCTATCTGGCCTGGTGTTGCTCTTTGCCCCATCACCATAACCATGCATTGTCATGAGCTTTAGTTTAGGCTAAAGAATTCCTGGACCAAAATCAAATCTTTTAGAAGTTGATTGATTTCGGTTTGCAAAACACCTTCAAGTAACACATGCATTAGATCCAGCAGAAAAAAATGGTTACATCAAAATGTTTCACACGCATTAATACTGATCTAGGATTTATGCCGTACTCTTTCGACCAGAATGCCTTACCTTGTTTAGACAACGCAGTGTCAAAGAGCTCTATGCATCCCAAGTTATGCTCTTGAAGACACGTGATTGAACGTTCTCAGAATAGAACGTATTTGGGATGTCTGATTCTGGGACATCAGACAGCCTACATTTTCGACTTGCGAATCAAACACCTTCCATGATATGTACTGGTAACCCCATTCACGGTTAAGACTTCAGGCCCGGATGTAGAGAGATTGGGAGTCGGACGTGTTTTCACTTCGCTCCGCGAAATTTGTCTAATTCTGCGGATTTCTGCTGATCTTAGCTCAGATTTTTGTGTAATATATTTTATGAATACTTTTGGCAAATACCTGTGGTGAAAGTTTAGAATTATTTCTCAGTTTTTTGCTGTTCGGGGCGTTTTTCTGACTTAGTCAGTTTGGCCTGGTTTGAGAAGGCAGAGGTCGGTGGGTTTTTTTCTGTCTCCCTCTTCTTTGTTTGTTCGCTGTCTGTAAATATTTCGTATTTTGTTAGTGTATATATATTTCCTTGTTGGCTTGATCAAGTTTGTAGTTGGTTCGTTTTTCCTTCAGTTTGGCTTAGGTCGATTTACACATATCTGCGTATATTGTGCTAGGCTAAATACATGTACATATTGAAGGTATATACTGAAGACTAGCCCCAAAGTACAAGTTCGAGCGAGTCTTTTGTTCTGTGTTCTTCTGTTAATCGGCATCACCCAGCAACGGCCAGGCTTAGAACTGGGCTATTGTTCGGCCGAGACCCGAGGTCCAGAGAGAGTGTATTGTTGTACTGCTTATATAGTTTTCACCTTCACCTTTAGAGCGAGACTCCCTCGGGGCGGGTGGGGGGGGGGGGGGCGTAGGCAATGTTTACTCTGTGGAGAGGCACACTGTTTGTAGTTGTATTGAGATCCCCTAGTGGGACATTTTTTTTTCACTATGGCCTTTAGAAAGTTTGATAGGTCACTGAGCCTAAAACTTCGAGGTCTAGAGAAAGCAAATCCGATTGATATATATTGCGCATTAAAAGACACTGTTGGATCAGGACGGTCAGTCCTTAAAGGTCTAGTACAGGTATCAAATACCCTATGGAACGTCACACTAGCAAATGAAATTACCAAAACTCGCCTAGTGTTGGAAGGTATTCGCGTTGGAGATCAACGTGGCCATTTTAAGGAAATAGATCCAGGGAAATTGCTAGTAAAGATGAAAGGACCATGCGATTTCCCAGATTCTGCGATCAGAAGTGCTTTTGAATTTGATGGTGATGTTCTCTGTACAAAAAGAGTTCTGTTCTTTCGATAGAGAGGTTGAGACCGGAGTTCGAAGAATTTGGATGACGAAATTCAAACGTACTCTTCCTTCTATTTTAGTTGGAGGTATGAGACTTCCTGTATGGTATAACGGTCAAGTAAAAACATGTTAAACTTGTGGATCAGAAGATCACATGAACTCGGGGTGTCCTTTGAAAAATAAATGCCTGATCTGTCACACTTTAAAAAAAACTGATACCGTAGCTAACGGCGGAAAGGGTGATTACTCTGGTCTTCGCCATGTTCAGAAGTCCGAGGAGGACTTTGCGCCGAGGCTCTCCAGCGGAAAAAACAACAAGCTATGGACTTATGGAAGACTGTAGGCCCTGATGGCAAACCTATCAAACGTCATCAGGAGATAGTTGCCGCCGGGAGCAACGAGAAAACCTCAAACCACTACGAGCCTCTCGGTGACGAAATGGAAGAAGGTTGTGATTTGGAAGATGACGATGTCCGTGATAGTGAGGTTTGCGATGGTGTAGAAGCCGAGCCAAGTGATCAGAAGTCCGGTGATCAGACTGAAAGTGTTGACAACACATTGACTCCAGATAACTTACCGGATACTGGCGGTGTGTCGTCTCTGGATACACCTGTGCAGTCTGTGAATTCCTTCATTGATCCTATTCACTCCGGTGTAGACGTTAACTTTACACCGAATGAGGAAGTCATGGATGAATTCACAGAAGAAAGTAATCAACAGTCTTGTAGTAATGAAATTACCTTGAATCAGAAAAAGGAGAAAGAGAATTCCCTAGATAGCGAAACAGGCAAAGAGCCTAAAATAGTCGATACTACCTCCACTCCTACCAACGAGTCATCAATGCTTTCTGATGAGGAGTATCATGAGTGTAATGATCGTCCGTTAAAAGGCGAGACTTCCTTGAAGCAAAGGTCGAATGACTTGTTGGGACAAGAGAGAAAGAAGTTTATAAGAAGAAATGTAAAAAAGATGAGAGAGAACAATTGAAAAATAAAAAGAAAGTTAAAAAAGAATTACCCAGAATAAAACGTTAACATTCACTAAGTTAACCTTATATATCTTAGCTTCGGCAGTTTTGTATATTATTTCTTGATACAGACTAAAAATGGCTCCGTCACCAATTATCATTCAGTTGAATTGTAGAGGAGTTTGGCCAAATTTGTATGAACTCCAATTATTAACTCAAGATTATGAACCATCAGCTGTTTGTCTCAACGAGACCTTTCTGAAGAAAGCAGATCAAGATAAATTTAAATTTCGCTTTAGACGAAAATGGAAAAGCTACAGGCGGTTCTTCAATATTGGTTAAACAGTCCTGTTGATTTAGTGACAGATTTACAAGCTGTAGCAGTTCGTATTACCTTGAATTCTGTTTTCACATTATGCACGGTGTACATACCTTCTTCTGGTAGTCTCCGGCTCAATGAGCTTCAAGATCTTTACGATCAGCTCCCGAAACCTTGTTTAATGATGGGTGATTTTAACGGTCGTAATATCCTCTGGGATAATGAAGACAATTGTAAAGGTAAAATTCTCGAAAATTTTATATCAAATAATTCTTTGTGTATTTTTAATGAACATTTGTCCTCGGCTCATGGAACCTATTCAGCATTGGATATCTCACGTTGCGACCTTCCTATTCTTGAAGAATTTTCTTGGTCTTTTCATGATGACCTTTGTGGAAGTGATCACTTTTCCACTTCCCTAAAAGCTGTTCATTCAGCTCATGACCCTCATTTCACAAGGTTTAATTTCAAGAAAGCAAACTGGCCCGAGTTTGAAAAGCTTTGTTCACAAAAACTACAATCAGTCTCCTTCGCTATTGTTTCAGATCCTATACAGCTATTCTCAGATATGTTGATAGAAATTGCCAGCCAAACCATTCCCACATCTTCAGGAGTTGCACATATTAAGAAACCTTGGTTTAATGATGACTGTAAAGAAGCAAGAGAATGTAGGAAGAAGGCTGAACGATGTTTCCGCCGACATCCTAATCCTGAAAATTTGAAAGACCTCAGAGTTACAAGAGCGAAAGCTCGTAGAACCATGAAACAGAATCAACGTGATTCTTGGAGAAATTATGTTTCTAAGATAAATACTCATACTCCTATAACAAAAGTTTGGAATATGATCCAAAGAATAAGAGGTAAGTCCAGCGTTCATCATCTCAACGATGGAAAATCAGGTGATTACTGACAGAGTAGAAATTGCAAATAAATTAGGACAAACAATTGCCAAAAACTGAAAAATGAAATTAAATTCACCTCCGGTAACCATGAAGGCTATAACGCTTCGTTTACAATTGAAGAACTTCATGTTTCTCTCACGAAAGCTCGTGATTCGGCTGCAGGCCCTGATAATATTAATTATCAGCTTATGAAACATCTACCGGAATAATCTCTAGAAATCCTATTACGCATATTCAATAGACTTTTGTATGGAGAAGAATTTCCTCCGTATGAACCCATGTACTTCAAGATCCTCATGATACTCATATGAACAGGCACAATCAAAGTTTGACTCCGATACATCACTCTTTAGATGACGACTTTACAACGAATATTATGGATTAAGAATACTGATCAGCGATACGGATTTAATATTTTTGGAACATCAGGATGTCTTGCCGGCATCATTGAAAGTGTTGACCGCTTCTCTCTTGCAAGAAACAATATGTATACTATGATTGTCTTTTTGAATTTGGTGCTAATACTGTTATATGGAATATGGAATAGGTCTTTGGATTAATGACGCGGATATTCTCTAATAAACGACGGCTAGATTATGAATGACGGACTAGACGCTTGTAATGGCACAATGGCATAGTTATACCAGTACCAAAGCCCGGTCGGGACCATACAGACCCTGGTAATTATCGCTCGATTTCACTGACTAGCTGTGTCTGCAAAATAATGAAACGCATGATAAATGATCGCCTTGTTTTGGTACCTGGAAACTGAAATGAAACTTACTGATATTCAGGCTGGTTTCCGTAAAAATAGAAGTACCATTGATCATTTAGTCAGATTAGATTCGTATGTTAAGAATGCTTTCGCCAAGAACGAACATGTGGTTTCTATCTTTTTAGATTTAGAAAAAGCCTACGATACTACATGGAAATACGGGATTCTCAAAGATCTTCAAAAGATGGGATTAAAAGGTCGTTTACTCGTTTTTATTTCCAACTTTTTTAATGATGGACAATTCCAAATTCGTTTGGGTACAACTGTGTCTGATCATTTTGATCGAGACCAGGGTGTCCCACAGGGCAGTATTTTGTCTACTACTCTGTTCAGTATCAACAGCTTGGCTGTAGTTCGGAATAAATCAATTGATGGCTCACTTTTTGTAGACGATTTCAATATATCGTGTAGTGGGAAAAGTATACACAATATTGAGAGAACATTACAACTTTGTCTAAACAGAATTCAGAAATGGTGTCTAGAAAATGGCTTCAAATTCTCCAGAGCTAAGACAAATTGTATACACTTTTGCAGAAAATATTTCCAGCACAAAGATCCAGAATTAAAATTAGACGGAACTGAAATCAAAGTAGTAAAAGAGGTCAAATTTCTAGGCATATTGTTTGATCAACGACTAACATTCAAATCACATATAAATTGCTTAAAAGCCAAATGCACGAAAGCTCTAGATTTGTTGAAAGTAGTTGCCAGCTATAAGTGGGGGGGGGGGGAGATCAGCAAACTCTCCTTCATTTATATCGATCACTTGTTCGTTCCAAACTCGATTATGGTTCTATTGTTTACAATGGTGCAAGCAAGTCAAACTTGGCAAAGCTAGATCCTTTTCTCCATCAAGGACTAAGACTTTGCCTCGGTGCGTTCAGAACATCACCCAAAGAAAGCTTGTATGTCGAAGCGGATGAATTTCCTTTAGAACTTTGGAGAATTAAATTATCGCAGCAATATATCACAAAACTGCGTTCGAACCACTCAAATCCTGCATATAACTGTGTTTTCAACCCTCAGTACGCAGATTTCTATTCACAAAAACCCTCGATTATTCCACCTCTTGGAATCCGTATGAATACAAGCGTCTAGTCCCTCATTCATAATTCAGCCGTCGTCCATTAAAGAATATCCCCGTTCATAATCCAAAGACCATTCCAAATCCATATAACAGTATAAGCACCATATTCAAAAAAGACAATCATAGTATACATAAACATAGGCTAGTTTCCTGCAAGTGAGAAGCATTCAACAGTTTTCAATGATGCCGACAAGACATCATGATGTTCCAAAAATATAAAATCCGTATCGCTGATCAGTATTCTTAATACTTGTAGCAGCTGGTATTAAAGTTAGTCAAATTTTACCTAACGAGCTCTTGCCAACTCAACCATGGCAGCTAGCCACACCAGAAGTAGATATCTCACTAACTAAATATAAAAAGGCAGACACGAGCCAGCTCGTGTATACACAAGAATTTGGTCTACTGAGAGAGAAATACAGATCACATCGGGCTATTTATACAGATGGTTCTAAAGATGGTGAGAGAGTAGCATGTGCTACTATCTTTAGTTCCAAAACTAAAACGTATTGTCTGCCAGGTAAAAGCTCCATATCCTCTTGGATCCCTGCGTCCACATTTGTGGACATAAGATTTTAGCACCAACAAAAAAACAGGCGCTTTCAATGAGAGCAAGCATGTATGTCCTCAACTAAAGACTAACAGGTGGTGCCATCCAACCACCATTCTTTAGAATTGGTGGTTACGTGGCTACCTCAGCCGTTTCAAGATAGGATCCCCCACGAAAGGTGGAAAGGAGCCCTTGTAGTTAGGTTTGTGGAAAATATTCTCCAAATTTTCCTTTGGAATAAATAAAATTATGTGGGTAGGAAGAATGCTAGGCACCCAAATTACAACACATATAAGGGAAGTGGGAAGAGGTGCCGACATACTGACTGCGTCACATGACTTCACAGAATAGTCTTCTGGTTAACCTATTCTAAAGCACATACCAAGAATCTAACGATTCGTGATGTGTGTTGTATCTCAGGTACGCTTTTATTGTACCTGTTCATGTGGCAACTTGGATGATATGACCACACGGCCCTAGCACCGGCATAAGCGGTATTAGATACAAATCTAGAGAGCTATGATGGAAATGCTCTGACAACTCGTATACTGGTAATTGGTGAGCTGTTTCGCTGTGACAACTCGTACTTGTAAAGCATGAAGTGTTGGTCTGTTTCTTTAATAAGTATAGATACAGCGAAACTTTAACGGTACATGTCCACAATATGCTATAAAATTAATGTACTAATGACGGCCTTTTTTATGGTGTCCTTGGAGAATATTTTCTGGAATGATGCTGTTATCAATCATTTGTAGAGTGAACAAGACAAATATATTTGAGTGATGACCAAAGTGTCATTTTAACTTCATCTAGACTATCTGTAGTTCAAGTAAACACGTCCCAATGTCCACAGATGTGGACAAACTAAGAGATCAAACCGGGAGATTTTGAAATTTTGAATGTTATTGTGAACCCAAAACTAAGCACATCAGAAAAATATAGTTTTTTAATGTGTCGGTTTCTCAATTCCAGAGAGAAAAAGACAAATATACTTGACAGAGGGTTATTTTCACTTGGTCTGTTTTAAGCCCCTATCTGTACTTGAAGTCATGATGTCCAAATGGCCACATGTGTGGACAAACTAAAGAGGCCAAACCGTGAAGAGTTAAAATTTTGCATGACGATTTTCATTCATTGTGCCCCCAAAACTAAGCACACACGAAAAATGGGCATTTTTGATGCGTCCATTTAGTCCCGGGACTCAAGAGGATATTTACTGCAGAAGCAAAAGCTCTATTATCAGCTTTAGAGGTATCGGATCCACTAGAAGAAAAAATATGTTACATTCTAAGATTCATTATACTGAAGCTGATAGATTGGCCAAGGCAGCTCTAGATGAAGAAATTGATCCTGTTCGAATCCCATACAGCGATTTCAGACCATTTATCTGTGCTTATGTTAGAAAGTTGTTTCAATCTTTATGGGATACTATGGATAATAACAAACTTCACGAGTTCAAAAAAACGGTTGGTTATACTCATCTGAACAGTCATAAACGTTTCGACCAGGCCATGATTAGACGATGTAGGATCGGTCACACACGATTACCTCATGAATATTTACTAAAACAGGAGCCGATTCCAAGGTGTATACCTTGCCATGAAGATCTCACGGTGAAACATATTCTCATAGACTGCATAGATTTTAAGACTGTAAGAGATACTTTTTATCGAGCAGCTACGCTGGAAGATCTTCTTAGCAGAGTGAAAGAGGATTGTATTTTAGGTTATTTGAGAGAGATTGGTTTGTTGTACAAATTGTAATGTTTGTACCTGTTTTAACGCATTAGTTTACCGAGTTTTTGAATTGATTACTTAAAATTTTGTTTGATCGTCGCTATATAGCTGAAATATTGCTGAATG
>JAVTVY010002197.1:0-35477 GCA_036873755.1 Hanleya hanleyi
CGGCGGAGCCGGGGGAGAGGGGTGGGATGGGTTGAGAGGCTAAACACTGGATTATAGTTTTGATAATTTTCGTAGAGAATAACACATGTGATACAAATGCCGTAATCCTACTATCATAATGCACCACAACACAGCGTGTGCATGCGTAAATTCGACACTTTCTGGGAGAGCCGTTCATAGATTGAACAAGACTAACTTATGGAGTTTTACATCCAGTTATGAAAAATGGAGAGACCCATGCAATCAAAAACATGAGAGTGGGAACTGAGCTCCAGATCGAGCAACGGTTTAATGTTCATTCAAAACAAACAGAAAATATACCGTCAAAATGCACCAAAACAAAATAAATCGAACATAATGTATGTAGATTAACTTTCACTTTTGTTTCGCATAAGCACGCATCGATATTGAAAAGTATCAGACCTTATGCCCCCATTTGACATTCTGGTGAAACACATACAAATCAGGACTAACACTTCACACGTGGAGCGCTCGTAGCCATAATGTTTTCATATTCAACATCGAAATATAGTACGCTCACAAACCACATAAATAGATGTCTGTTTAATATATCAATAGATACTCTGATTACATAATCCACATTCGTTTATTTTAGATATAATTTCAAGATATTATTTCTACGTGAAATTCCAGGGTTCGCTGATCTCTCTCTCATTTTTTTTACAGGTCTAATTGGGGGGGGACCCCTAACCCCACCCCCAATTGGGGGGGGGGACCCCTAACCCCACCCCCCGTAGATCTGCCCTTGATAGTGCCTATCTAAACGCTGTTTCACCGGGGAGGTGTCAGTTAACAAAATAAAAGCTGCAGAAGTAAGACGGAATTTCATTGGTCAATTAAGTCGTTATAACGACTTAATAAGTCGTTATAACGACTTAATGCTGCAATTTCATTGGTCAATTAAGTCGTTATAACGACATAATAATAAAAAAAAAAAAAAAAAAAAAATAGCCCCTCGTTATAACGACTTAATAAGAAGAAAAAAAAAATTCAGGGGTTGAAAAAAATAATTTCCATGTCCCTTTTACGGCTCCGTACGTATCCGTGTTGTATAGAAGTGTACCAATTTTACAGTATTCTTCATCGTCCCTTCTCCTGTTAGCTCTTGTATCCTAATTGAAACTCGGCGACATCATTGCATACTTGAACCGGAAAATATGAAGCTACACGTGGTTCTTAATGTGTATTATCTGGTCAAGCCTTTGGTAGTCATCTATAATTTATATGCCGTTTAGGAAGATTTCTTTCGTATAAAAAAATCGCTGAAGCCATCGAAACCAAGGATAAATCATTCTTGCCTGCATTCGCAATATATGGATGATTTTAGCAGGAAGAACTAACCCACGTGTAGATCTAAACCCAGTATAACGCTGTTGAAATGTCCGCTGTGAAATTATTACCGATGCGAAACCGAGACGGGTCAACTGGGCAATAATTTGCCATTTGTCTAAAGGTGCAGCGTAATTGCAATTAATTGCATTCTGAAAAATGTTGCTCCTGTTTCAATGTTTCCAATTTTATATGTTTTATGGTGGCTTTAATGTTTTATGTTCCCCACGATAATGTAGTAGGGAGTGCATGGACTAAAATGTCGGAATCTGATTTCACAATTTAGGGTTTCTGATAGTCTCCATTCTCCATTTTCATCAAAATCTCTTCCCTGTCAACAAAGACCGTTCGTAAATTTCAGAAATTTCACATTCTGTTAACATAACCAGTTTTCACACATTTTGAGGTATGACGAGTTAGAATGTAGCACATTCTGGAGTATGACGGGTTTCCCATGCCAACCAAAATGATGTTTCTCACAAAATAATAGTACCAGTTCAAACCGAGGTTACCACGGTGCTCATAGGTTATTCTAATCAAGACACATCGCGAGCAAAGCTTAATTTGTTCAACTCTATGAATGTCCATGGTGCAGATTTGGTAAAACGGAAATAATGTCGTCTCCCTGTCCTCTTTGAATAATACAAACGTTAGATCCAACAGTGCGAAGCCAATCGTCACCAACGAAACATTTCCGTGTCCATAGTCACCATGATGCTCCTATTGTACAATCTGTAACACTGCATGACCTGGGATTTTTTTGCCAATTTAGTTTAGAATATTTTCGATAGAATATTGCCACAATTATTCGCTTAGAAGCATCATTAAAATCGACATGATGGTAGTCTTGAGTAGGTACATCAATATCGAAAAAAAGGTAAAAAAAAGTCCCTATTTTTCAAGATTTCTGACGTCATTGTGACGTCATCAAAGCGGGCAACAAAATTCTTGTTACATTTTCTGATAGAACATTGCCCAGATATATATTGTGAAAAGTCTCAGATATCTGTTCCTAGCTGTAATAAACATATTCAAGGGAGCCGAGGGCTAATTGTTGGGGAAAAAACAACAAATTGGCAATATTCTTAATTAATGTGGTTAAGACCACATTCTAGAAACGACCACCGCTCTTGTGGTTGAAGGTGGTTCACTTTTGAATATTGACCTACCTACACAGAAATACCTTCATGCCAATTTTGATGATTATATCATAAAAGGGAACGGTTCCACCCAAATCTATTTTTTTAATTGGATTTTCAAAATAATATATATTATATTGCTTTAACAGTGACTGTTGATGCGTTACGCTGATGACAGCTTTCTCTCTGAAGAAATCAACCTGTGCTGGTCTATCATTTGTATGCACATATATGAATTGATATTTTGTCAGATTTATATCAAGAAGACCTTTTGATGATGAACGTAATAAGGCGGACGACTACATTCTCTATGGCGGATCTCGTGCTCATATTTTATACTTTTGCTGTATTACAGTTTGTTCATGCATTAATGCAGTTTTTGTTATCAGCCCATTTAAATTGTATATAAATGGACAGATCATAAAGGCAGATCAGCTTTCAGGTGGTGTATGTACATTGAACACGATGATATCCCAATCTATTTTTCTTGAAACCGCTTTGATTGATGTAATAAACTGCCAGTACATTTAGGATGCAAAAAGACAGTTCCTACAATTTCACATTCTGTCAACATCACTAATTTTCGCACGTTTTGAGATAGTGACGATTTAGAACTTAGCGCAATTTGGTGTGCTGTGTTTATCAATAAACAATATGTTTCTCAGATTAGCGGAACAAAAATGGCCTATATTGTTGAAGCCGAGGTAGCCTGCATCATGGTTCTCAGGGGTTCTTCTAATCAATACATATAATCGAAGCGTACTTTGGATAACAACACAAAAACAATACATATACAGTGCATACATGTACATGATGAAAATTTGGTCAAACGACAATAATGCCTTCTCCCTGACCTCTTGGAATACAAGCGCCAGGTTCAACACGCAGTAGGCAGTCGTCAAAGATAAACACTTCATAGTAATTGAATTACATTATTCATAAAACACACCACAGTCCAAGCAGGGATAAATAAAAATGTATAAATACATCCAATTGTTTATGCAAAAGAGAAGCTGTCAGCCGGTTATAATGACAGTTTTCTTTTCAATTCGTTTTCAGTCGTTTTCCAAGTTATATTTTTTTAGTCTCGCTTTAACTGCATCTGTTCGTAGGAACATAAAAAAAAAAAAATAAGGAAGATGACTGCAATTATTTGTCGAAACATTGTATCTAATATATATCCAAAATTCACTTGTTATCGTGGAGATATGCTGCGTACATCAATCTTGATTGAATTAGCGAGCTGTTCCCAACTGGCCTCGGTAGTTCAGTTGGTAGAGCAGTGGGACGGTATCCCCCAAGTCGTGAGTCCGATTCTCACCCGAGAAAGTATTTTCACAATGTAGGAATATAATTATATTATAATAAAACGGTTGGCAGCTTACTCTCCGATCAAATCAACAGATAACATCTTGTTCGATATACACGAATCCCGGGTTTGCACTGTAATTCAAGTTAATCCTTTTTAAATACTATCTTACCCCGATAGCGGCGATCGGTGCATTGCCGTGTGGCTGAACGGATGAGTTATGGTTCGTTAATCGGAGGCTTTACTATCTCTTTAACCTAGGAAATACTTTTAATCGATAATAACTGGACTACATGTATTTTCGACCCGAAGTTAACAAAGTTGATCATTAATATTGTGATTCTAATATTGTCTCATTAGGTTTCAGACTCTGTACGCGGAAATTCTTCAAGACGACTGCCGGATACTGAATGTTGCATCTGAGACTTGTTCTTAGATAGACTTAATTGTTCGCAAATAAAACCTATCTCGGTTATAGTATTTAGTTTTAGGGCGGATTGAAAATCAGCCAAAGCTATCTTTCAGGTTGGGATTGTCTATCCAACCGAAATATATATATTCATGGTTTTAGCTAGTTATATCCAAAATCTTCTGTTTTTATATTGTCCTGGTTTAATGTAAAGGCACGACTTATAGGCGCACCGCACCTGTGTGCCCTACCCTGACAATGTCAAAGTCATTAAATTAAATAAATAAAGTAAGTTAATGATTACAACATTGTTGAAGATTGCGAAGGTTTCCAGGGTGAAAATTCACTAATTCAAACAAATACATGTAAACATGTCGACTTTAATACAGGCTAAATACACGGAAAGATTGTTAAAGCTCCAGGATGAAATATTCATCAATCGAAAAAATTCTCTCCTGTTTTCATCGACGTTTCAGAAGTGGAAATATTTCCTACGTTTTCATTTTTTTCGACTTGTAACGTTTCCAATATTTTACATGGCGTTATTGACCTGGCTCAGTGCATGTCGTTATTTTAAGAATATTCAGCGAAGGATAAGACATGGCTAACACGCGATAGATGTCCCCATGCTGTTGCATCAGTGCTAAAACAATATAAATCAAAGGACAACCGGAACTTTAAATCTGTGACCAGAATTTTGAGCCTCAATGATTTTGGCATAGACAGAAGGGTAAATATCACCGAGTCACAGAGTCATCCCTAGTGAACAAAACAATGTTTGACATTCTAACAGTGACCAGTCTCGCCCAGGTTACCTTTGGAACGCACTTAAGTAGTTTCACTGTTTCCTGTAGTCTTACGAGATTCCACACGACACTCAAATTCACAGATCCTCTTCTATCGGAAGTCAGTACTCCGGAGATTTGACATGAGAATGGCAATATTCCTAACACAAGAAGGTCATAGAATAAAGCAGGTCATAGAATAAAGAACGATCTATTGTATGTGTTTTATGGGCAGTATGCCGAAGAAATGGACAGATACGATGATTCCACCATCCCAGACTTCCACAGTATTCACCCGTGAGAAGTGTAGGCTTCTCTATACTTGGACGTGAATTTATCGAAATAAATCCAATTCGGAACTACAATGATAGCTACATTCAAAATTGTTGGAAACTTATTTTCAAAATTTTCTCTTTTACGGTTCTTGTCCTAGCAGTGTATCAGTATCAGTCCCTCTTCCCACAGCACTCGTAGAATTGCTGATGACTCTTCTGGGTAATTCGAGGTTAGATGGTGTAGATGAGAAAACTCACTATTCTTACACGCTATCCTTGAAATATATCACTATTACAGTGAATGAAGAAAGGTTTGCATGCATAGAACACGCATTCTCTGCGCATCACTGAAACATAATATACATACTCATGTAAATTCAAACTGTTCAAAATGCTTCCAAGAGTTTACTTTTATTCATGTATGAAATAATCAAGTGCTGTATAAACCACGAGAAGCTTTAATCACGAGTCTCACGAGATAATATTGATTCGGATATGATACTAATTTTTTTAAAACCTTACGCATCATCGATACTAGAAGAAGACAGGTAAATGACACCTTTGTACCCTGGGACGAGATTAAGCATTCTTTAAAGCATTGGCACATCCTCACAGGGTATGGATTTCTATCGTATCTTCGGCCTTCTCTTGGAAAGGTCATTCCCCCGGAGGTTATTGATGAAGTGAGCTGTTGTGACCTTAGGTCATATGCCATCATGAAGGATAAGACAATAACAACAGAACATATCAAGGGTGCACACTGAGCATACTGTGCTTTCTTTATAAGATGTTAAGATGAATGTTGGGTCTTGTGTACTTTGAATAGACCGTCGTTGCATGCCAATGCAGTAACGTGGGTTTATCGGGTCGTCAATATTGGAATATATTATTTAAGAAATAATGTTTTATATTTTAGGGCAAGGGCGAAGCCCGCGCCTTAAAATTTATAAACTTTCCCATACTAACCTTGTTTAAAATAACCATTTAGCACGCCTATAAAAACATTATTTCTATTCTATTGCACTACTCAAATATTTTATCAACAAAGATTACAATGAAAGGTTGAAAACATATTTTAAGCTTTGAGAACCATTCTCCCCTTTTTTGAAAAAACTCGTCCACTGATGTTGGGACGATGCTCCCCTCTCGGCGTGCATCGTGCCAATGTCAGTGGACGAGTTTATGTGGTCTCACAAATGGAGAGTGATTTTGTCGGCTGAGTCAGCTGTTGGCAAATTACGTGGATATATGCCTATTTGTGTCGCTTTGTTAATCAATTTCCCGATGGAAACAACAGTTAAACTTGAGAAGGAAATTTCATCTTGTAATTTATTTGTTTTTCTCATTCGATTGTTACATGTATGAAAGCAGACGTTCCTTTCCTCATCCGACTTGTGAATGGAATCTCCTAATGAACACCTGCACTTGACACATGTACATTTCACATAACCGTGGTAAATCGTGTAATAATTGCACGGTTAGCTCGATATTATTGACACAAGTGTTAAAGAACATCAATTAATGCATTGACGATATTGGCACTCATATATTCGCTATTTTCACTATGTTTAGCCTATACGCATTTCTAATACGAAAAAGCGTTAATAGAACAGCTGTTATCGATAATGGAACATTTTGTATGTTATATATATTTTCACTATATAGCCTTGTCTGCCATTCTTATAAAACATACATATGTGCTTTGAAGAACAAGTGCACTCAATTGCATTATGCCACATGCATAGCTTCAGTGGTTACGGATCTCATTTTTGCAAACAGCTGTTGTATTTGTAAGCGTATATATGTATTCTGTCTGTTGTGATTTTACCGATAAGTTTTGGTTTAGATGTTATACACATAGCTCATTGTAAGTAATAGATATTGACACTACGATGATGAATGCTGCAGTATATGGGCACCAGATCTGGCGATCGCTGGGCAGCCGTTGTCATAGCAACAATGACACGACATCACCCACACAAGGCTTTAGGCACCAAAAGTATTTCACACTGCAATTGTGACTTTTAATTTAAGAAGCATGGACATAGTGCTCATGTGGACCTAGGCGATGAATAACAGTTATCCAACACGTTACGAGATGCAGCGTCAGAAATATTATACTCTGAGATCCTATTCTAATATCAGATGTGATATGTCAAAAACAAATGATAATGTAGGAGTGAATGAGTTTGATCATACAGTCATAGCAAACTCGTTTCTTTGATATATTGTGCGACGTTAATTAAACCCGGCCAATTATTTCACATGATCTGGATAAAGCTACTGGGCCAGGCATCTATAACCATAACATATAACACAAAGTAATACCATAAAGCATGCTGGAAGAGATAGTATTGCGTTATGTATGCCTGGAACATCATGAATGATGTTGACCGTCTCTCTCTTGCAGGAAACTAGCCTATGTGCATGTATACTATGATTGTCTTTTTGAATTTGCTGCTAATGCTGTTATATGGTATACGGAATAGGTCTTTGGATTATGGACGCGGATATTCTTTAATAGACGACGGCTGAAGTATGAATGACGGACCAGACGCTTGTAATGCTAAATATTTGTACTAATCTCTGTAGGATTGTAATCCCTTCATATTTCAAGATTGTAAAATTGTCTAAAATTCACGAAATAAATTCTTTGTTATGACCTCATCTTTAATTTTATTCAAGCTATGTCACCGTGATTCCCAGCACTGTTCTCCTTGCTGAATGTATATAGATCTATGGTTTATTCCATATTTCCTGTAGAACGCTGTCGAATTCTCTCTGATCTGTCCGTTATTATTCTGGCTCTCACAAACAATACCTCTTTGACAGATCCAGATCGATAAAGCGGCATAATTTTACGGCTGGCCTCAATTTCAGCATTGCTCTAATTCTCAACTGGATGAGACTCCTCTTCAATATTCCAAACAAATCCCTGAATTGACATATTTATCGTCATCCACTAGCTCCTGAAAATAGCAATTACAAATACTATATTCTTCACAAATGCACAAAGAACACGATGCAGAATTTTATTAGAACGAATCATGAAGTACCGGTGAGCTTCTCCTAAACGACATCCGCCAACATTAGCATATTTGGTAATAACACTTTTTATTTGCCACATGCTACGTATCCGTATTGTATAGAAGTGCACCAATTCTACAATATTCTCCATCTTCCTTTCTCCTTTTAGCTTTTGTATCCCAGTTGAGAGTCGGCGACATCATTGCATACTTGAATCAGAAAATACAAAGCTACACGTCGCTCTTAATGTACATTATCCGGTCAAGCCTTTGGCAGTCATCTATAATTAATATGATCTTTAAAAAGATTTCTTTCGAATCCAAAAAAAAAATGAAGCCATCGAAACCAAGGATACATCATTGGGTATACATGGCTCTCTCTGATTTTTGCAGGAAGATATTAAACTAAGATGCGGCGTAATTACAATTGCAATCATTTACATTCTGAAAACTGTTGAGTGCTCCTTTTTCCATGTTACTATTCTTATTCAATGTTCAGCCGTCGTCCATTAAAGAATTTCCGCGTCCATAATCCAAAGACCTAATTCTAATTGTCTATCTATCAGAAATATCTTTAATATTTTCATGGTTTTTGGTAGTTATGTCAAAAAATCAAAATGGTTCTGAATATATATTGTCATGGTTTAGTGTAAAATGTTTGCAGTATAATATTTTCCTGTAGATTGCGGATGTTCCATGGTGAATATTTACTGATTAAATCAATCATATCACTCTTAAAAGCTAAAAACATTGGAAGAAGTCATTGCTTCAGGATGAAATATCCATCAAGCGAAAAGTCCTCTCCTGTTTCTGTCAAAGTTTTCCAGGTTATTATGGTTTGGAACAAGTAACATATTCAAACGTTTTATGTAGCGTTATTGCATTGGTTTAATGAGCTTGCGAAATATATTTTGTTGCATAGGTGCATAAACAATATAAATCAATGAAGGACAACTGAAATCTCAAATATGTAGTCTGCCTTGTAATGCCCTATGAAATATTGTAACACAGACGACAGGGTAAACGTCAAGGAGTCAGAGTTATCTCTCATGTATACAATAATCTCCGACCTTCTAACAGTGATCAGCCTCGCTCAGGTTACTTTTGGAATGCGCTAAAGTAGTTCCGGTGTTCCGTGTAATCGTCCGGATATGCACACGACACTCAAATTCACAGGTCGTCTTCCATCGGAAATCAATAAAATAGTAGAGATTCAAGGTGAGAATGGCGATATTCCTAACAAAAGATGATCATAGAATAAAGAACGATAGATTTTTGATGTTTTATCGTCGATCTGCTAGATCGATTTCCGTATTCCAGTCGTCCAAGAAGAATCACCGTGCGAAGTAAGCTTTGGAAATATTTTCAATGACCATGAAAGCTACTGACTGCTTCTCTTTGAAGTGTTTCTTCGTTCCTGCTTAAATGTTCGAAATAATGTCTTTCAATGGTTCATGCAGAAATCTCCACGACCTGAAGAATAAGATATGTCAGGTCTAACTTCGTGTTCACTCAATTATCCGATGACAGATGTATATTCATGACTTCGGTTGCGTGTATTATTATATATGAGGATTCATTACTGATTAACAGGTTGGTTATTGTCCATTTGCGGGGCTCGTTGCGATCACTGGTTATTTTGCAATACGGATATCCTGCATCGACAATTTATTAGCAATATTTCCATACCGTCGAAATGCAATTTGAGGGTTAGATTACAACCATTGTTAACTGATAATTTCGTTATAGTGACGTTACTAATATTCTCAAGGTAAAATTGCTAGGCTAACCAGTCTGAGGTCATGCGTGGGAGGGTAATCAGCAATGTAGAAGCAAAGTAACTCCGAATAAACTTAATAAACGCATGGTGACAGTCTCAATATTTCGACAACATTTTATTTGTCATCTTCAGGATGTCGTTGGTGAAGGATGGGGTCAGTGGCTCGGAGCGTTGACCAAAATCGTGTTGATCCACTGATAAGCTTGGCATAATGCAGAAGTGAAGTAACTCCGAATAAACTTAATGAACGCATGGTGACAGTCCCAATATTTCGACAAAATTGTATTTGTCATTTTCAGGATGTGTTGGTGAAGGATGGGATCAGTGGCTCGGAGCGTTGACCAAAATCGTGTTGATCCACTGATAAGCTTGGGATAATGCAGAAGCAAAGTAACTCCGAATAAACTTAATAAACGCATGATGACAGTCTCAATATTTCGACAAAATTTTATTTGTCATCTTCAGGATGTAATCAGCAATGTAAACGCCTGTGGCTCTACGGCAGTAAATCTGAACAGGCTTGATTTGGTATTACAAACAATCTTGTGGGAAGCGAATGGAAACAGAGGTCAGATCGGGCAATCAGTAAGCAACCGCTGTCGGAAACGAATTTCAACAATAATTATCCAGATAATTTCCTCCGTTCGTAACAAAATCCAACCAGAAATGAAATAAACTTTCATTAAACAGAAGAGACAGACGGTCCATGTTTTCAATGATGTTATCAAGTCCTGATAGATGATATCTCAGCTACACCGATAATGTCATTCAGTCAGATTAGTGTTAATTTGGAAATGTAATTTGGGGGAAATGGGGATACCATAACACCATAAATGCAATTTCGATGATTCTCAAACGGGAAGTAGTGTATTTTCTTTATAACGAGATAGATACAAATTTACCCTGGGGAATCGGATTGCGAACGCACCTATTCTCCAGTTCGAGGGGTTTGGAGCATACGTTTGCATTTGATTACCAGAATGACCCGAATTATCTTCAGATCTTTCTGGCTCAATGTACACTCTTAAAACGCAAATGTTATATTTAACATCTAGAGGGTTGGAGGAGGGAAAACATTTAGGAAGTGTTGTTTTACCACTTTTAAATGTTGGATGCAACAGCTTAAAATGTTGCATTCAACACTTAAAAGAGGTGAATAAAACACTTTCTAAATGTTTTCCCTTCTCCACCCTCTAGATGTTAAATCTAACATTTGCGTTTTGAGAGCGTAGGTGCCAGTTTCGATATTCAGGAGGCAACCATTTTTCACGACGAGTTTCCGGTTCTATTTTAGTTGAAAGACCCTCCCTGGGGGGAAAATTAGCAGTGGAATACAGACATATTAAACATAAACTAGTTTGTCAGAAATGTTCAAGACAGATATACGATATCGGAACGACATCATGATGTTTCTACTATAAACGTCTTAACCTAGTTGAGAAATTCATTCGAAGGAATTTCTTTCCGAGTATGATCTATCTCATTAGAGCCGAGTATGATCTATCTCATTAGAGCCGAGTATGATCTATCTCATTAGAGCCGAGTATGATCTATCTCATTAGAGCACCATGGAGATATGATCTATCTCATTAGAGCACCATGGAGATATGATCTATCTCATTAGAGCCGAGTATGATCTATCTCATTAGAGCACCATGGAGATATGATCTATCTCATTAGAGCACCATGGAGATGGGATCATGTGACTTCTTAGCTTTCTATCGTGGAATTTTGGCCTCGAGGTTGATCCACTGTACATAGTCATTTTGACGTAATTTTTACCACGGTGGGGAATACGCGCTTCTTCGGCGTCGGGCCTTACCTACTGGTGTTCTTAACTTACATTCCATAAATATTTACCCCATTTTGATATGAGCCCATTCTTACATCTGATGGGGACACAATTCATGGATTTTCATAAAATGTTTTGAAAGAGCTACATAATTTGTTCTAATTCTGTTGGTGCTGGTGCTAGAGGCCGCCTGATCATTCCAGGCAATGTGTCCACATGAACAGCTACAATAAAAACGTGAATCACCGGAATCACTGTTGATCATTGGGATATCTTCGGAATAAACTGGAGTCAAGTCACACCTAGCGGAATTAAACCAAGGTTCCAAATCGTATACAGTGCCATCGATCACACGGTCATATTTTGTCATCAGTCAGGTTTACCTCGATCTCCACAATACAGTAGTCATATTTCTCCGTGTCGCGACTGTTTCGACATTTGTTAGGGGTTAGTGCAACGTAATGGATCTGGATGCTGAGTGAACTATGTGTCCTACCGTTAGCCTTAGAGATACTTATTTAATACTGTCATAATAACTTCATGATATACAATGAACCCAAGAAGCTGTGCCAGCAACTCATGTTATAACCAATCAATCTCAATAAAATTTCTCTGAACCCAGTGAAACACATCAAGTGCATTCATAACTCGCGAGAGTATATAGCTAGTATAAGTTACCAGGTTTAACGACTAAGGATTTAGCTCTGGCTAGGGCTCAGATCAAACCGTTCAGAACATCAATTCTCCAGTCAAATCTATCCATTAAAGATTTAGGTCGTAATTCTGGCAAGTGAAGCCAATTTTATAATGGAATTCTCAGTGGACAGAGAAGGGACTCTGATGGTCAGATATGCCATAACCTACAGACTTGGGTCAGACAACGTTGGCTTCTCCTAGTCCATCGTCTTCTAAATGAAACAAGAACTACTCCTGGGAAATATAGTCTATGTGTAATTCAACTAAATGTCCAATCACTTTAGTATATCATTCGGCGAGCTTAAAGTTTAATATCTTCACAATCATGTCACAACATGGAGCTCTGCAACAAACATTAATTAAAAAAAATATCGAAATAAAGCAGGTGTTAAGGCAAAATCAAGAACAATGTTTGGCAATTAATGGACTAAACTTCCAGTTCACATCGTATCCTTCCATATTAGTTTGGCCTCCTAAAACTATCCAGATACAATGAATAATGCAAATAGGTATATAAAAAGGAGAAAAGGCGAAACGAGTTAGAACACATTTGAATTTGCTTAATGGAACGTGTACGCAATATTTATACACTTTATTTGTCCAAATTGCATTTTGAATCAATTCAGTCACGCCCAATGGTGGAAAAACAAATGACAGAAGGAGCATTATTTACATGGCACTCAGCCCGACCAGCGCTCTAAATGGACTGGACAAAACGAACTACTGAGATTAGCCACACGTCAATGTTATATGAGTAAGGGAAGCCAATCTTACAGCTATAATGTCAGTAAACAAAGTCTGTAGTTGACCATAATGCCTTAACAGCCTATTAAGCATCATTATCAAACACAAACCCGATTCCATCATTTTCACGGTCTGTTTATACAGTGCGAGGGCGAGGGAACAATAACTGACTCCTGGGAATCGGGTGTTTGCCAAAACAATATTTCCATCAATATCTGCATTGTATCTCCTAAACCCAACCCCATTCAGCCCACGGAGTCTGTGATTAAATTTCGAATGCTTCATCGGTATTGATAATAATAGGCATTAAATATCGTCTAACCATTGTCCGTTTAGGATTTATTACCTGGTTATAATCTATTAGGCATAGCCGGGACAATAATATATGAACCAGGGACCTTCCTCATCTTGAACACTCCCAGTATTGAGCAATGCATAATTATGCAGAATTTAAGCCAGAAAAGAAATCCATAGGACACGAGTTCTTCTACGAAAGGACTATAGTTGCTAAATTCCTGCCACGAGGGTTGCATTAGGAAACTACACCTGTATTTGTGTACCAAAACATGAACTTTTGATCATTGTATGGTAAAAATGTAGCTGCTGATGCACGAGAAAAAAAATAGTACGAAATTATCCATAATGCAGATGTTAATGAGATGCAAATGTGGATATATAGGAGTAAAGTCCGCACATTTTTTTTCAGAATTTCGACAAATGCACCTGTTAAACCTAAACAAAACTGACACAAATGAAAGTTTCAACTATTGCAAAGTATAAAATAACAAATGAATTTCGTTGAAGAGGTGTTTTTGTTGAAATATTGCAAAACACTGCATCTATTCACATATAAAAACGTATTTCCTAAAGCAAACACACACACACACAAACCAGAAATGCATCTTATCGCAACTAGTCATTGGAGGATTGTGTCATACTTCCTTACCAACTATAGCTATTGCTGAACAGGTGACAAGGAAACTGGGAGGAATGCATTGTGACAATCAAACGTGTGGAGTTTACATCATCCTCAGACATGGTTCAACTGACAATTACAAGCGTCTGGTCCGTCATTCATAATTCAGCCGTCGTCCATTAGAGAATATCCGCGTCCATAATCCAAAGACCTATTTCATATTCCATATAACAGTATTAGCACCAAATTTAAAAAGACAACCATAGTATACATAAACATAGGCTTGTTTCCTGCAAGAGAGAAGCAGTCAACAGTTTTCAATGATGCCGGCAAGACATCATGATGTTCCAAAAATATCAAATCCGTATCGCTGATCAGTATTTTTAATCCATAATATTCGTTGTAAAGTCGTCATCTAAAGAATGATGTATCTCAGTCACGCTTTGATTGTGATCACCGATCACTATGAATCGGGCTATAGTGCCGAGAAGATGGAAGTCTATCAGAATAGCCACCTAACCATCGCAAAGAATCCGCTTAGCGTCAGGAAAATGGAAGTCTGCGACAGTAGTCAACTAGCCGATTTCTTTGAATTGCACTAGTCTAAGGAAGATATATGACAGTAGTCACCTAGTCTTAGGAATATGCAGATCTACGCTACTAGTCACTTAACCCAACAATTTGGGTAGGCGAGTGAGTATGATTTAACGTCGCTTTCAACAATCTTTACGTCAAATCACGACGTTTGGGTCCTATTCCTAGTCCATACTCCACTGAGAATGTGACGAGCTAGGACAATGGTGGCCTAGCCGATCATAGACGCGGATATTCATCTTGGATGATGGCTGACTACTGAATGTCCTATTTGAAATCGGCTAGTTGATATACGTCATTACTGGAGTTGAATTTCGTCGTCGATTGTGACAACAGCTGCTTCAAATGAATCACCGTTCATCACGATATGTGAACATGTTAGGTGTGTATACTGAAAAATTATTTGCAGAATTGTGGTTGACATTGCATGCTACACAGACGCTCGGATGTCCTTTCACGACGCCAATCACCAAGGATTCACGCTGGAAGAGTTTGGTCATTATCAAATCCAGTTTAATAGCTGATTAATGACCCACTATGGTAAAACATCGTCTTCTTCATTAACTGAACTTCCATATTTTATATCCGTGATTTGCATCCGTGCACATAGCTGAGAAGATAAAGATCTGTGATCAGGACAAACCCACAAGCCGCACGAATCAAAAGCATATCACCGCGAAGTTATTTCCGCTTACCGGGCCTATTCTACCGATGTTACAATAATATAGTATCCACAGTTCCGGCGAAACCTCAACATATACCACCCATGAGTGCATTCGCCTTTAACAGTTGTCATTCGATATTTCATATAGAATAATTGGTTTATTGGACAAATAAATTGAGTATCTTTTGTTAAGTAAGTGTAAATTGGCTTGCACCTGTTAAATAGGTATCGTTGCGCGTGCTCCAGGGAAAAGATCAGCTGGGAAGGATAGCTAAGCTTTTCATTTGTCCCTGCATGGCCGGCGGCTGGACGAGGGGGTTGGTGAAGACAAAGATGAGAAACATCGCTGTTCATTTGCCGATCAATATAATGATGGTGGTAACCCCGAGCCAGGTTTAGAGAGCGAATCGTCAGGAGACACACGGATGTATTACTTCACACAGCGCTCCTCTTATTTTCTCCCTGAAGCACAACTCAAACAAATTCCATATTAAGTGTTACACGGCTTTACCGATGCTATCCCCTCGATAGACATGTTCTTATGATGCAAATCGAACCGTCTTCTGGTTCATTTCCAAGTTAGGATTCTTATCCGCGGCTTCTTGTAGAACAAGACCTTGAACGTCTTCTACGAGCCAAACTGAACATATGATAGCGGAATGTATATATAGTTTTCATGGCTAAACAAAGACCAGTTAACCAAGATGAACTCACTCAATAGGTGGTTTACAACAGACAACTACGTGGAGATGATCTGGAAAAATGACCAGAGTAGATACGAGCCTATGATACCGTTCATATCGTTGTTCAAACATCAGCTTTTTTGCTTCTCACCTCAGATCATATAGTTAACCGTATGAAGTACTCGCGAACGCCTACGAACATTTATTGTTGGTCATATCTCTTGTTGTTTCCGGCCCTTTTGAACGCCTACGAACATTTATTGTTGGTCATATCTCTTGTTGTTTCCGGCCCTTTTGAACGCCTACGAACATTTATTGTTGGCCATATCTCTTGTTGTTTCCGGCCCTCTTGAACGCCTACGAACATTTATTGTTGGCCATATCTCTTGTTGCTTCCGGCCCTCGTAAAAGCCTCGTAAATCCCTAGTTGTATCCTGCACTCGCGAGTGCCTACGAACCTTCATTTTTGGCTGTATCTGTAGTTGAATCCGGCATTCATGAACGCACAAGAACCTTTACTGTTGGTTGTATTCGCCAATCACGAACGCTTATACGAGCCTTCATTAGTGTTGATTTATCTGGTCGTATCCGGTAAACCAGTACACCCACAAATCTTTACTTATGACAATATTAACTGGTCGTCTCTATTCACATAACTGCTCAAATGCTTAGAGTGTTATTAACCATTAGCAACCCGTATATAATGCTGCAGATGAGTGTCCAGTGCCCTTGTAAGACTTCGGTCCATTTTATTCCTGGAGAGCGGTGATCTTTGCCAAAGATAGTACGGCGGCCATGATTCTGTCAAATAGTATACTGGATTGCTACCTGAATAAAGGCACAACGCTCAGTTGTAAGGCGAAACTGACCTTCAATGAGTACAAACCTTGGCAGAGATTCCCAGCAGGATCTCAGATGATATCTCTGTTACCACAATCTTTGAAGATATGCACACCACCCATATGCGTATAAAGACATGGAAAACGAATCAAACTTATACGGCAATATACATTGTTTCTTTTTTTTTAATTCATATAAAAACATAAATCCAAGATGATTCCGATTAACACGTACATATATCCTCCTATGGCAGTGGTGTTAGTGGAGACAGATTAGCAATAGGGAATACTGAGACTGAGAAGAAGTCACACGGACTGGACACATATCTGAATAGCATGGTCTTCATATCGGTGGTGTCCATGATCTGGAAACATCTACCATACCATGATATTATATATAGAACTCCCTAGAGCTACGTTACCGCCTCATGTGTGTCTGAACCTACATATCATCATTATTATCAATTTTGAGCACTGGGATCTCCGCCACCCGTGTGGTTTCCTGGTATGAAAAGGAATAGGAACCAAACGTTGTGATATCACTGAAATAGTTTTGAAAGCGTGGTTAGATCATATCCACTCACTCACTCCTCGCTGTGAGGTACACCCCTCTACCCCTGAATCGTTGAACACTGGGATCTCCTCGATATGAGAGAGACAATCCTATACATATCTTCAATCGTTGAACACCGATATCTCCTCGCTGTTTATACATGTATAAAACGTCACCAAATTCATGTATAAAACGTCACCAAATACATGTATAAAACGTTACAGAACCACGGTAAACGGTCACTAGGGAATCTTGATAACAAACAGTTGATGCAGCAAAATCCATAACAAATAGTTCACATTAAAACAGATCCTATTTTATCAACGTTTTATCATATAGCTTACTGAGTTACATGTCCATTGTGTGAAGCGCCATACACACAAATGTTAGCCGCTGTCAAGACATTAATATCCAAACCTATTTTTTAAAGGTCAAAGGTTAGAACGAATATTATTTAAAATGGTGTTGGCATTTCTGGCTAATTCTATCTCTCTCATAAGCGGGTCGATAAGGAGAGCCCTAAAAACACTTCGTTTTCCACACCATGCACTGACAATATTTGAAGAATGTCAGCGAAAGGACTCCCAACATATCACATTCAGTTAATGCCGGTCAACGGCGTCTCTCGGGGATTTACTTCAAATTTAATGCTCTCAGGAAAAATCTGTGGGTTCCATGATGGTTCTGTACTCCTCTAAATCATATCAATGCTTTCGATCTGTTTAACACCCATATCATTGAGAGTTGAGTAATTTATGTTATTAGTTCACCGGGTTCCATTATCCCACGTCTTCAGTTTTGATCTATTCTATTATATTTTGCCCACAAATTGGACTGGCGTTCATTCTGTAGGCAGCCTGTGAAATGATATATTATTGATGACGGAACATGATCACACCATCTGCAGAAACACTGAAGCTGAAGGGATAGCAATTATACAACTAATACATTGTAATCTTTAGTGCTTACGTCAGCTATTATTCATATTCCAAATCGAATAGTTGGTGTAGTTGGAATATTTAATGGGGAATGTGGTTCTCCAGTCACCGCAACGGCTCTACATCAATATCTACTATCAATTTCTACCTCAAAAGACCAAGTGAACAGTCCGGCTAATAATAAAATGTAAAGAAAATGTCATCCAAGAAGCGGTTATATACAGTTGATGAATTTATAATAATGGACGAACGTGGACTCTTTACAAACACTAGCGTAAAACCGTCTCCCATCCCTCTTTTTCTGGTCGTCTGGGTAGCGCCTGTCTCCCAGGCTGTAGGGTCTGAAAAGATCCAGGGCATGTACTGGCCATAGCCAACTGCATAGAGAAAGGTCGTATATCCATAGACATGACCAGATCTCCATCCTTATCCGAGCCTCATGCGTTCATCTGTTAACAATTTCCAATTTAAATGGTTGGCTTCTCATAAAATGAGCCTCCATTTCCAAACGTTTATTTTCGAGAAGTTCCAAATTTTCCATCAAATTATTAACTTGAACAACCCTTCAACAAAATATCGATTCCACATTGTTTTCCCCAAAATTTGGCCCACATCTTTTTCTGTGGATTTCTTTGTTTCCAGTTGAAAAAAAAATCGGATAAAATGCGATGAGCACACTTTCAACACTATATCGCGGCAACCAGAAAAGAAACATTTAGAAACTGAGGCACCGCTTTTTTCTTCACCTAGCTCAGAATAACCATGCCAAATTCCGAACCTCCATGATGAAGTCATTTCCAGGAATAAACCGTTCTACTTATAGAACTGGAGGATTCAAGTAATGGAATTGAAGCGATGAACAGATTAAGGCTTTATAACTGATAGTGATAACACTGCAGTGTTGGCGTGAGGAAAGTGTAAATTACCAGCTTGGCGGGTCTCCCACCTCTTACCACCTCCTGCATATCGC
Organism: Hanleya hanleyi; assembly: GCA_036873755.1. Lineage (NCBI taxonomy): Eukaryota > Metazoa > Mollusca > Polyplacophora > Lepidopleurida > Hanleyidae > Hanleya > Hanleya hanleyi. Next base: position 19,463 of record JAVTVY010002197.1, read on the forward strand.
TCCAATTTATTACCTGTATATGGTAGGATTCTGCTGGTTGACTGTTAGTCCCCCAGGCCCGCCCTCTATACATGTCACTCGACAAATATATGTAGGTTTATTGTTTTGTGGGAAATTTAAGCTGTACGACATCGGACATTACTGGTTAGTTTCTCTGGGTATCCTTGCGTTTACCAGGTTTATCCCTTGTTGAGGCGTTTACTCCATCAGACGTCCTCGAGGCTCATCCATTAACATTAGACGAGCTATTTGTTTGAGCTGATCTGTCATCACAGCTGCCGAGCTAGCTTATCAAATTCCGCTTAAGCCGGTGCTAGGGACCGTGTGGATACTTCATAGTCTCCACCTAAACAACTGCAATAAAAGCGCGGTTGAGATAGTAAGGCTACGTCCGAGAATCCATATTCTCCGGTCTACATATGAGGTGCCGACTCTGAAGCAGCTGCAGCTAACCAAACATATATTCCCCAAAACAATATAACCTGAGGAAAGAATCTATATAGTACAAAAGAGTTCAATTTTGAACTTCAGGTGGGTTACAAGTCATTAACCAGTCTCTCTATAACCACTGGACAAAATGGCCTCTTTAACATGTACATTTTATTATTCGAGTCTGCCAATGGGCGTTGGATGCCCTTTTTGAATTTGTTCTTCTCTTACGTTACCTTCAGTAACCCCAATACAATCTCGACGAAGGTTCCTGGAATTTCGAGCAAAACTGTGGTGTATGGTGAAAACAAACAACAAACAAACAAAGAGAGACAGTGTCCTAAATTACAGTCAGATACCATAAACAGAATGGGTATACCGACAGCTGTATGTTGGGTATACCGGCAGCTGTATGTTGGGTACACCGACAGCTGTATGGGTATACCGACAGCTGTATGTTGGGTACACCGACAGCTGTATGGGTATACCGACAGTTGTATGTTGGCGCTCACATTATCCTGAATATCGGCACGACGCAAATTTGATAATTCTTGCAGTTAACCTAAACATTTTATTAGAAATGGATGGACAAATGTTTCATATATCTAGCCGTTATGAGATTTATGTCCACCATTAAATCCAGAAATAGACTATGTACGATCAATAGATGCCGAGGAAGGCATGGCAGAAAGAATATTCAGCAAGATTGTAATAGTGATCAAATCACCATAGATATCATCACGTATGCCTCCATTACAAATGACTTCTAGTTATGCAGATTTCTCTGAAAAATCGTTATAGCTGGAATAATTGAACATGAGGTTGTTTTACAAATAATATAAATATTTATGTTATATTCCTTCCATTTCCACAGTCAGTCAATCCAAACAGTTCACTCCTTTAGTCCAACATAATAGCATTGTGCTTCTTTGGGTCAGTTCTGTCTGGGTAAGTTGACTGTCTCACATTGTAAAGTTACAACACATATACGGAGAGCATATGTATTCCATTGGACACAAATTGTACACCAGATTCGGTATAGCTATATATGTTCCCATATATGAGTGGGACTCTATGCAGAAATTACGAAAGAGCGATAATCTCCCAGTAGGTTCCTTCTCATTCATATAGACGATTCTCTTGCATGGATAATCTAATATCTATAGTGTATCTCAGTTCAGGTGTTTACATGAACAGGCATAATCTGAACGTGACTGTGACACAATATACTATAGAATATCATACATGACAAAGATCTGACGATATGCACATGTCAATATCTTGTCGGCATCATTGAAAACTGCTGACCGCTGCTTAGAGTTTGGTGCAGATTGTGTCTGATGAATAATGAATGTAGCACACTAAGCTGCCGATATGGCAATGCTGTATCGTGATATCATGTAACCCAACCATACAAAGGCTGTATCAGAGGAAGGCATTGAGGCAGTGCTATATCGTGATATCATGTGATCCAACCATACAAAAGCTGTAGACAATGACGCAATGCGATATCGTGATATCATCTAACCCAACCATACAAAAGCTGTATACACAAAGGCAATGAGGCAATGCTATATCGTGATATCATGTGATCCAACCATACAAGAGCTGTAGGCAATGAGGCAATGCGATATCGTGATATCATCTAACCCAACCATAGAAAAGCTGTACACACAAAGGCAATGAGGCAATGCTATATCGTGATATCATGTGATCCAACCATACAAGAGCTGTAGGCAATGAGGCAATGCGATATCGTGATATCATCTAACCCAACCATAGAAAAGCTGTACACACAAAGGCAATGAGGCAATGCTACAAGATGTGAAAGCTGCATATCACAAAGGCAGTGGATCATTACACCTTCAAGATACCATGTCAAATGATGACAGAGCGTAATATACAGCGAAGGCGTATATTACAATCTACAAAGTATCTAAAAGCATCCAACCAACACATCAACCAACCGTGTACGGTATATTGCCATTAGCTAGTTATAGGCGGTGTAGTTTTACAAACTCAGAATATAATGAGTGTTGATCTACAGCCATGTCACTACAATTAGGCTTCTGTGTTCATAACAAATGATCGATAAGGGAGTGGAACAATCGACTGTTTATTCCCAATTGGACCAATTGATCATTATGTACTCCCTGTAATATGGCGCGGGTCAGACCATTGCTACCTTGGAGAGTACGGGTCAACTGATTGATACAATGCTGCTCCCGGCATGCAGTGCCCGAATGGTGATGTTCGCATCATAGCTTGGTTCGTCATATCCATCAAATCAAGCAGTCAACACGATCAATCCCAGCGCCACAATAGACAGATACAGAAGCCAAATTCTCCATACAGTACGTACATGTACATGTAGCCCTCGCTCACAAAGAATTTCCTCGCTGATAATTTGAAAAACCCTTTTTGTGTAACACAGTTCCCTCCAGAAACTCTCACGTCAACTCCACGGCTGAAGAGTTGATTACAGTATTGACGCAGCTAGTCATATGACAAATCTGGGATATAATACCACAGAGGGATTAGTGACGACATTGTATTAAGCTTCAGATTTTATTCTCACTTGTATGTTCAAATTGTGTTTTGCAAACTTCGAGAAAGCAAAGTGCATTTCAGTCACAACTAAATTGTAAATACAAATGTAAATAGATTGTATCGTTGCTAACATGCGTGTCGAGGAATGCATGGAACAATTTTGGAGTAAAATGGACATATTATTACTACTTTCGTTCTTGCGTAATTGATGTTTGATGTGTAAAAACTGTGACACAACGCGCTTATTCAAACAGATTACTTGCTAAGTTCTGTTTCTCTAAAAACTGTGAAAACTTGCACAGATTGTTCCGCATTTTCACGACATTATCATACTTCTTTTTTGTAATACAATAAGACAATAATATCAATGTAATGAATTAGCTGAGTTACAGGTGATGGAAGTTGATAGTAGTGAACAATAACATGTATGACATTGATATATGTTGGCATTTGTGGGAAGTTGATGCTGGGTCGACATCGGGCCTTACAGACTAGTCTTTTGTGTTAAATGCCGTCATTTTCATCTGACGAAGATACAGCTCACCAATTCCCAGTGTTCGAGTTGTCACAGCGAAACAGCTCACCAATTACCAAAATACGAGTTGTCAGAGCATTTCCATTATAGCTCTCTAGATTTGTATCTAATACCGCTTATGCCGGTGCTAGGGGCCGTGTGGTCATATCATCCAAGTTGCCACACGAACTGGTACAATAAAAGCGTACCTGAGCTACAATACATATCACGAATCGTTAGATTCTTGGTGTGTGCTTTAGAATAGATTAACCGGAAGACTATACTGTGAAGTCATGTGACTCTGTCAGTATGTCGGCACCTCTTCCCACTTCCCTTATATGTGTTGTAATTGGGCATGCATTCTTCAATGGAGTCACTAATCCCCCCGTGTTATTTTATTCATAGGAGAATCATATCTTGCCTCGTAGCATTTGTTAGAGACTGTGAAAATGTGAAGATTTCGTTCAACGTTGGAATATATGAATGCTGAACTGCTTCGATGAGTCTATACTAAAAGGTGCCACCCAAGTTAGATATCAGTTTATCAAAGGCGATTAATACCACACTCTGATAGCCCAATAAGATGTGCAAGATGGCGTCGCGTTTTGTACCATGTGTCTCATCTCATTCGGGGCTGGGGTCCTTTGAACGCAGCACGTTGCATTTGGAAAAAGAATACGTGCCATTCATACATCACAACGGAAACAAGATGTTGATGATGATGATGTTTTGCTAGCTCAATTGAAAACCGCTGACCGGTTCTCCCTTGCGAGAAATTGTTTTTCATTATTTATGCATTCTTGATGTGACCCAAAATATTGATGAAAACAGCGTCAGTGGAACAAACGTTTTCGATCATTGGCGTAGAGGTTCTTTATGAAGGACGACTGTATATTCATCCACATCCAATGACCATTCTGTATTCATGAATTGTAGAGCTTCCAAATAATTCCTCATCGAAAGAAAGCAATGTAGTGTAAAAAGCTTTGTCGCCTGCATAGCAATAAATAAATCAGAATCGAGGGACGGTAGTGCTCTCTTTTTTTCATGCCAACAAAATTGGTTTTATTTCATTGCTCCCATGTTCTCCTCAATGGAGTTCACGTGGCATATAAGATATATGAGGCCTGTCATATGTGTTTTCTTCGTTCAGTGAGCGTGAACTCATTGAAATCAATATATATTGTTTCTTATAAAGGAACGTACTATCTTAAATGTCAACGCTCTGAACCCAAGAATTATATCATTAGCTAGAGTCTGCCAGCATACAGAGAGAGAGTGAAAGAATTAGGTTTAACGTCGCGTTCAGCGATATTTCACATATTACGACGATCAAATAAACTATGTCTAAGAAGACCAGCAGGGTAAGTCAACAATCCAACCACAGCCTTAATTTGATAGACACAACGTATCAAAGAACTGGTACATACATTTATTTATTTAACAAACCGATTGCTCTGAAATACCTTAAAATCAAATCTTCTCTCGAACGAATAAAAAGATTTTCCAAACTATAGCTGCTCGGTAAAAAGAATCTCTTACGACCTTGTAACATATACAGCTGATCAAAATATATTTTACTATGAGTTTCTCGTGGCATGGAATACACAGAAGATGGATATCTATCGAGCCATCCGAGCTTTCTTTTTTTTCGTTGCAGTCATGTACGTGCTGGGTTGGAAGTAGGCGAAAATTTAGACTAACGAAGTACCTATCAAATTTGGTGAGAGTTAATCATGTGTTCTCAAAAAATGGCGTGAGATGTCTGTACAAGATATTATGAAAGCAGATTGGTGGATAGAATAAATAATTGCGGAGTGAATATCTGATCTGGTTACAGGACGAAACCAATGGAAACTTGAAATAAGGCTAATAATGCTCGGAGGAACAAGTTAAGAAAATGGTTACCATAGAGACGTTGTCATACATTTCCCTTCTGGGTCACAAACCTTCCAGCAATCTAGATTGCATTCTATTGTCTTTGTCGACCATTGTAAATTACATTATTTGAGATAATTGTGACTGGAAGCGCAAGGCGAAAAATAGCGGGGATCTGTGGCTATTGAACACCTAGTTGGAACAATTCAGCCGAGAGGCACAGGGAATTGCTGATGATTGCACGGTGAATCCAATTCCTCGGCAATATGGTGCGCTGTTTAAGTAGAAATGAAGAAGTAAGGCTATTATTTACTCTGGCTCATACGGAGAGATTCGTCCCCGTACATCCATACCCGTCGTATAAACACGTGTTCAGAAAGGAAACGTCTGTCCCGCTCATATCAAGTGTTTTAACAGAACTCTTCAGGTTATGCCAATGGGAGCTTATGAAAGGCGAAGTGGCCCCAATGTTTGTTTGGCATAAACGATTATCGATCCGACTAATAATGTAAAAAAGATGTCTCCAATCGTTGATTTTATCAGGTGCAGAACAATTGTATGGTATATGACTGACTGTGTGCGTACTGTTACAACTGGCATTCAGGCCCATACCTTTGTGGTATAGGAATACTGTAAGCCTGTTCGACAACTGTCATTCAGGTGAACATCCAACCAACTGTAGCTCTTTGTGATATATGACTAATGTAGGAGTAGTGTTACAACTGACATCCATGCTCATATATCCAGCTAATAAAACCAGAAATACTATATATTGTGGTATAGGGCTACTGTAATCGTGCTGTTGCAATGACATTCATGTCCAGATATCCAGGTAAATATACCTCTGTGGTATAACACTTGTTCGCGCCCCGCTGGTGCATGTCTGAAAGTTTGCCAGTTACTTACCGACGAGCGGTGGTTCTCTCCGGGTACTCTGGCTTCCTCCGACCAAACTGGCTGTTACCATATGAGTGAAATAACCTTGAGTGCGACATTAAACATATAGTCCCCCACTGACATTCATGTTCATATATCCAGTCAATAAACTGTAAAATGCCATATCTTTGTGGTATCTGGCCACTGTAATCGTGTTGTTATAAGTAACATCCGGGTCCATACATCCAACCAATAAACTGTGAAATACTCTACCTTTGTGGTATTTCGATACTGTAATTGTGTTGTTCCAACTGACATTCAGGACCATATGTCCAATCAATAACTATAGAATACCATACATTTGTGGTATAACGCTTCTGTAATTGTGTTGTTACAACAGACATTTAGGCCCATATATCCAATCAGTAATTATATAATACCATACCTTTGTGGTATTTCGATGCTGTAATCGTGTTCGTACAACTGACATTCAGGCCCATATATCCAGTCAATAACTATACAAAACCATACCTTTGTGGTATAACGCTTCAGTTATTGTGTTGTTACAGCTGACATTCAGGCCCATATATCCAATCAATAACTATACAAAACCATACCTTTGTGGTATAACGCTTCAGTTATTGTGTTGTTACAACTGACATCCAGGCCCATATATCCAATCAATAAATACATAATACTATACCTTTGTGATATTTCGATGCTGTAATAATGCTGATACAACTGGCTTTCAAGCCCATAACTGTATAATACCATACGTTTGTTGTACATGCCATAGCAGGAATGGATGATTTGGGATCTACCGCTTTGGGGTAGAGGGCTCAATTTTTCATACTACATGGGTCACGATGTACCAGAAAATGTAAAAATAATAATCCAAGATGGTCGCCATGATGTGTGATATATATATATATATATATTTGTTTTGGGAAAATAAATTAATTTTATACCATTTTCGACAAGAAAATGCGAAAAAAAATAGGCAGAAAAGACCGAAAACCGACTTTCTGATGACAACTCTTGGATGCCAGTTAAAATTTTCCAGGTTCCATTGGCCCTAGGATTGTGCAAATAGTCTCAAAGTGACCCCAAGCGAAAAGGTCAGAAAGTTTCAACTCCCTCGTTCTCTTAGTTCCGAAACTGCGGGAGAAAGTTTGGTAGACAGCAGACTAGATAGGTTCAAGGTTTGGTAGAAGAAGACCAACAGGCTAGATAGGTTCAAAGTTTGGTAGAAGAAGACCAACAGGCTAGATAGGTTCAAGGTTTGGTAGACGGGGGGCAACAGGCTAGATAGGTTCAAAGTTTGGTAGACGAGGGCCAACAGGCTTAATAGGTTCAAGGTTTGGTAGACGAGGACCAACAGGCTAGATAGGTTCAAGGTTTGGTAGACGGGGGCCAAGCGGCTAGATAGGTTCAAAGTTTGTTAGACGCGCACCAACAGGATAGATCGGTTCAAAGTTTGGTAGACGAGGACCAACAGGCTAGATACGTTCAAGGATTGGTAGACGGGGGCCAACAGGCTAGATAGGTTCAAAGTCTGGCAGACGGGGGCCAACAAGCTAGATAGGTTCAAAGTTTGGTAGACGGGGGCTAACAAGCTAGATAGGTTCAGAGTTTGGTAGACGGGGACCAACAGGGTAGATAGGTTCAAAGATTGGTAGGCGGGAGTCAACAGGCTAGATAGGTTCAAAGTTTGGTAGGCGGGGGGCAAACAGGATAGATAGATTCGAAGTTTGGTATATGGGGGTCAACAGGATATAGGTTCAAAGTTTGGTAGACGGGGGCCAACAGGATAGATAGGTTCAATGTTTGGTAGACGGGGACCAACAGGATAGATAGGTTCAAAGGCTGGTAGACGGGGACCAACAGGCTAGATAGGTTCAAAGATTGGTAGACGGGGGCCAACAGGCTAGATAGGTTCAAAGTTTGGTAGACGGGGGGCTAACAAGCTGGATAGGTTCAGAGTTTGGTAGACGGGGACCAACACGCTAGATAGATTCAAGGTTTGGTAGACTGGGGGGGGAGGGGGGCAACAAGGTAGATAGGTTCAAAGTTTGGTAGACGGGGACCCAACAGGCTATATAGGCTCAAAGTTTAGTAGACGGGGACCAACAGGCTAGATAGCTTCAAAGTTTGGTAGACGGGGGCCAACATGCTAGATAAGTTTAATGTTTGGTAGACGGGGACCAACAGGCTAGATAGGTTCAAAGTTTGGTAGACGGGGGCCAACAGGATAGATAGGTTCAATGTTTGGTAGACGGGGACCAACAGGATTGATAGGTTTAAAGGCTGATAGACGGGGACCAACAGGATTGATAGGTTTAAAGGCTGGTAGACGGGGACCAACAGGCTAGATAGGTTCAAAGTTTGGTAGGCGGGGTGCCAACAGGATAGATAGATTCGGAGTTTGGTATACGGGGGTCAACAGGGTAGATAGGTTCAAAGTTTGGTAGACGGGGGCCAACATGATAGATAGGTTCGATGTTTGGTAGACGGGGACCAACAGGATAGATAGATTCAAAGACTGGCAGACGTGGACCAACAGGCTAGATAGGTTCAAAGATTGGTAGACGGGGGTCAACAGGCTAGATAGGTTCAAAGTTTGGTAGGCGGGGGGGAGGGGGGTCCAACAGGATAGATAGATTCGAAGTTCCGTATACGGGGGTCAACATGATAGATAGGTTCAAAGTTTGGTAGACGGGGGCCAACAGGATAGATAGGTTCAACGTTTGGTAGACGGGGGCCAACAGGATAGATAGGTTCAATGTTTGGTAGACGGGGACCAACAGGATAGATAGTTTCAAAGGCTGGTAGACGGGGACCAACAGGTTAGATAGGTTCAAAGATTGGTAGACGGGGGCCAACAGGCTAGATAGGTTCAAAGTTTGGTAGACGGGGGGCTAACAAGTTAGATAGGTTCAGAGTTTGGTAGGCGGGGACCAACACGCTAGATAGGTTCAAAGTTTGGTAGACGGGGGCCAGCAGGATAGATAGGTTCAATGTTTGATAGACGGGGACCAACAGGCTAGATAGGTTCAAAGTTTGGTAGGCGGGGGAGCCAACAGGATAAATATATTCGAAGTTCGGTATACGGGGGTCAACAGGATAGATAGGTTCAACGTTTGGTAGACGGGGGCCAACAGGATAGATAGGTTCAATGTTTGGTAGACGGGGACCAACAGGCTAGATAGGTTCAAAGTTTGGTAGACGGGGACCAACAGGCTAGATAGGTACTAAGTTTGGTAACCGGGGACCAACAGGCTAGATAAGTTCAAAGTTTGGTAGACGGGGGCCAACATGCTAGATAAGTTCAATGTTTGGTAGACGGGGGCCAACCGGATAGAAAGGTTCGAATGTTTGGTAGACCGGGGCCAACAGGATAGATAGGTTCAAAGTTTGGTAGGCGGGGCCAACAGGATAGATAGGTTCGAAGTTTGGTAGACGGGGGTCAACAAGTTAGATAGGTCCAAAGTTTGGTAGACGGAGGCCAAAAGGATAGATAGGTTCAAAGTTTGGTAGACGGGGGCCAACAGGATAGATAGGTTCAAAGTTTGGTAGACGGGGGCCAACAGGCTAGATAGGTTCAATGTTTGGTAGACGGGGGCCAACAGGCTAGATAGGTTCAATGTTTGGTAGACGGGGGCCAACAGGATAGATAGGTTCAAAGTTTGGTAGACGGGGGCCAACAGGATAGAAGGTTCAAAGATTGGTAGACGTGGGCCAACAGGATAGATAGATTCAGGCATGCCGTAACAACTGATATTCAGGCTCATACATCCAGGCAATAACTATGGTATAAAGCGTACTGTCATAGCTGACGTGCAAGGTCACATATTCAGCCAATACCTGTGATATATACTCCGCTTTCATTATATATTGACCATAAATGGTGGATACAATTAACAACTTGTCTAAGGTTTATCAAACTATGCCTCGGAGGATGTGTAGGGGCTTATTTTGGTGTGAATCAATTAGTTGACTCGAAGTATGCATGTTTTTATATTAGCGAGTGTCAGATTTTAGCTAATTAATATACTACACATAAAGAAACCACCAAATTTGCCCGATCATCAAATCGTCGTTCAATTTAAACCGTTTTTGTTCAGAAACTGAGCTCCCAATTCTCATATACACGTTGATCATTAATTCGCCTGTGCAGACAAAAACTATGATACTATGCAAATATCAGTCACATGGCAGAGCAATGTATACGTACTCGGGCATCGAGTGGAAAGACGTTTATATAGATAAACGATCGAAAGTAGAAACTCTTACCACAAGAGCAAATGCCAGCTATATTATCCTCATGTGGCGGGTTCCTGGCCAAACGGCACGAAATTACAATTACTGTGGTTCTTTGAAAATCCACACACTTCCGCATCGATTTTACAATAACCTAGGTGCAGTCTTCCCTTGTACCTAAACCTTACAATAACCTAGGTGCAGTCTTCCCTTGTACCTAAACCCAGTAGTCGAGAAGATAGTAACGCAACCAGAGACAACATATATTCCGCATTTTATAACACTATTAAATATAACGATAGTCAAGGAAACGATATTGCATTATAGGACAACAGCTTTCATCAGAACTCTACTCTTGTAGTGTTGACAGAACATATTATTGCATTCGTGATCGTACCAATATGTCCAATAGCATAATACGGTCATGTGTGTGGGGTACCTCACATACAGAACGATTGGCCACCAATTCATTGGGACATTACGGACATATCACATACAGATGAACAATGATGCCTAGTTATCTAGATCAGGTTACAGTAGCCAGGGATACGCACTCCGCCTGGTTACCCGTAATCCAATATTACTGATTAATGACCATTAAAGTCAGTGTCAGCGTTATACGTTTACCCTCCCGACTCAATTGACGTGATAATGGAAAACTGAGCGGGCAACTTGATTACTTTACCAATATTTTTGCAATATGAAAGGTATAACAATAGCCGTTAATGAAAATTGAAAAGATATCGAAATTTGTGCAAGTCATTGACTATCTGAGTAATTTTTAATACATCAGGAACCATCGATCATTATATGATAACTATAGAGTGTCGGAATATCATCCTCTTTATAGTCCTTCTGTCTATCCACCCACACTATATTCGGGTTCTCATACAAAATTAACAGTCAGATAGGCTTAACGTTAAACTATCAGGTCCTGAATCGGAAAGCCTTACCTTGACAGGTATCGGGCATTACCAGTCATATATCACGGAAAGATAAGGCTATAAGAGCAGTTGTCTACTGGAGAGAAGTTTTGGGGACCTGGCATATACATATGTCTACCATCCATCAAGTCATCTGTCCAAACCAGTCATCTGTCATCTGTGCAGGTTGAGACCAGGCAAATGTGAGCCACCCATCAACACATAATCAACTACACCTAAATACAGCCTTGTGGCAGCCAGAAGTGTTCCATGTCTTCAGGTCACTGATCAGTGTGACGTCGACGGACGTGGCATATGGTGTTCCTGCTTCTCTCCTACGATCTTCCAAGACTACATAACTGTACCCCAACTTCGGACAGTAGATCACAATGTCATTCAGACATGAACGTAGGACGTATCTATTGCATACCGATTTAATAATTAAATATACAATAAAAGAAATATGGCACATTGAAGGAAGTACTAGTTGGTCAACAAAATGAAATCCTGCAGTGTGGAGACATGCAATTACAAGCGTCTGGTCCGTCATTCATAATTCAGCTGCCGTCCATTAGAGAATATCCGCGTCCATAATCCAAAGACCTATTCCATATTCCATATAACAGTATTAGCACCAAATTGAAAAAGACAATCATAGTATACATAAACATAGGCTTGTTTCCTGCAAGAGAGAAGCGGTCAACAGTTTTCAATGATGCCGGCAAGACATTATGATGTTCCAAAAATATCAAATCCCTATCGCTGATCAGTATTCTCAATCCATAATATTTTTTGTAAAGTCGTCATCTAAAGAATGATGTATCTCAGTCAAAACCCAAACAAAATGCGCAAAAGGCGAAGAACAGTCGCTGTATCAGGTCAGCATTGAAGATATTTTGATGTTGTCAAGAGCGGACATGGTGATGGCGATAGGATGAACAACGAATAAATCATTACAGAAACTATTTGATTGGATGGATGTTTTACCTACCAACCAATGAAAATACAGGATTTCTCCTTATAAATTTGAATTGACAACTTAAGTGCTTTGAAACTGAAATATATCACGTGATGCACTGCCTTTTCTATAAACTCCATTGTTGTCGACGTACACATGTAACCATGGTAACAAAAGACCAGCTATCGAACTGTTCAACTGAATAGGTTTTTGTCAACCTAAAATATAGGCCACTTACTAAAGATCTGCTAGTTCGACCAATGGGGTTATCCAACTGATGACCAAGGGGAGTACATCTTGTAACTGTTGGAACACCAGTGCCCTCTATCTCACTGGATTACAATACGACCATTGCTGAATCATATCCTGATATTGTATTTCAATGAGATAGAGGGCACTTAGCCTTCAACTGGATGAACCGATTCTGAGGCAAGAGTATTTTGCTAGAATATAGAATAAATATTGATGTCAATGACTGTTCAATTGTGTTTTCGATTTAATCCAGGCATTTAACCAAATAACTGGTAATAAATTTTAATCATGAAATGAGCAAGAAAATGATGGGCATTTGACCGAATTACTGATTCGTCACGTTGATGGTAAAATATAGATCTGGATGTAGCAGTCGCCAGACTAATCGTACAGATTGCAGAACCACTTTTGATAACGATTCCTTCATTCTAGATTTCTCAAATTTGGTGAAATATACCGATGCCACAGAATGTTGGATTAGTCCTCTCCTGGTTTGACTAATCCACAAAACTCATTAATAATACAGTTATTATACTGTTCCTAATTGGAAGTATTATTATTCCGATTCCAGGAACTGCACTGTCAGAAGGACTGGGTCAAACTGACCAGATATTTTTGGGTATAGACGGGGCGAATCCAAATTTGTTTGATCAATGCAAGGGTCGGTGCCAATTATACGGTATATCACAAGATACAATTGTCCCCAGAAGGAAACATCTACCGGAACACCTAAAACCAATCCTCACACAGTTCAAGAGTAGTTTCTGGCCTTTAGGTTCAGTCGAGTTTCCGGTCTATCTGTCCACTTTTCCGGAACTGCCTCAGGGATATATACGCAAACGTAAAGGAATAACCAAGCAGTTGATCTAGTTGCACAAATGGGATTTATCAAGAGAGTTACCCTTAAGAAAATTGCGGCTGATCAGTGTAGATTCAATCAGGGTATTGTAAATCCAATACGAGTAGAATATATCGTTTTCATAATAAGGTAAATCGCTGGTGTAGATAATAGTATTTAACTTTTGAAAAATGTTCGTTTTTACATTCATAATTTTCCTACGAAGTAGGCTACAGATCGCAAATTGTCCGGTAATGAGTGAGTGAGTCAGTCAGTCCATCCGAATCCTTTCGTCGGCAAAATAAGGAGAACCGTTGACATTAGAACCTTGATTTTTGGCATGAACGTGCATTAGGGCATTGTTACCAGCAAGTTCTGATCTGAAATAATTCTGATTAAAATTAGATTTATAATTAACACTTCAGTATATTGTTATATATATGTAAGCTGTAGCCTGTAACGTGTATCCTGTTTCACATCCAAACATGTCATCATTGCCAAGAAAACTGTGGTCCGTTTTGCTCCAGCGTTTTATCGCATTTAATGACTAGGCCTATCAGTTACTCTCCGGCTAAAAATACCCTAGTGCATATACCCTCAAAAATTCAGCGCTGTTTGCACAACGAAGCTGAGGTGGTTTAACGTTTATCATAAAGAAAATCACCGATCAACTGCCATAGAATATAATGTGAAACAAGGAAACCGGAATAGTACATTCATCAGATTGCCGATACCCAAAATGTGTTGTCTCATATATCTAGATAACAACGTGATGTAGAGACGCTATTTATTCGTCTTTGTACCGGTTATGCTCAGGAGAATCACATAGAATCATTATTATCTTGTGCATAGAAGGTGTTGGTCTCGAGTTGAATTACCGTAAACTACATAAATGCTACCTTTCTATACTATAGTACTATATATAAAAATTTGGTGTATTGTTGGGAAAATAATGTGATTTAAAAAGTTGTTTTGATCCTGGACAAGGGCACTAAAAACCACTAAAGAGATGTAGATGTATTTTCACACGTAAAGCTTGAAATCTAGTGAACCTATATTATTCAATCTGTTTCCTTTAAAAAAAAAATGTAAAATTAAATCGGTGATCGTTATTTATTTTGGAATGAAGGCGCATTAGGAGACTGTTACCAACAAGTTCTGAGCTGACCTATTTTTGATGAAAATTTCTGGTGATTTTTGATGAAAATCAGTGGCGATTCTGACTTGGGCGGTGCCCATCTTAATATAGGCAGGATTTCAACTGGGGTGGGGATTTCCAAGAGTTCAGTTCGCGTTCGAGTCCTAATGCCTACTGTACTTCGTAGGTCCTGTGACGTTAGTCACACTGCTCATGTGTAATATGGAGAAAAACAAAAGAAAACTTAATAGCTTCGTATGCATTTTTAGCTCTTGACAACGTTAAGTGGACTGATCCATGCTCCATTTGATAATCCAGAAAACATAGGGAATAGTCCTTATTTTCAAGCACATTTATGAAAAAAATCATAATATTTAACTTTTTCTTATATTGTAACTATTTGAAAATAATCACAATGTCTGTCAAAGTTATCAAATTGAATGAATGTTGCAGTGCAAAATTCTCGACAAGAAGACTTTTAAAGGAAATCCCCATCTCTTAACCTAGAAAAGGGAGATAACCTACTATATCAGATGAAAGCATGGAAAATGGCTGCCTAAGTCAAAAATCACCAGCGGTATTCTTTTGTATCAAGGGGGTCATTCCCTCATGTTTTTCGCCAGAGACCGTGTATAGCTGATGGACAATACTGTTTATTGTGATGATGGTGATGATTATGATGACAAACATATTGACCATCGTTAGTCAGTTAAGCCTGAAGCTACTATTCTACTGGACCGAGCACATATAGATAGCACATTCATACGTCTGTTTATTCATAAGGGATTGTTTAACAACCTCACATAAAAGAAGAATCCAGGGTATAGACTTATATCCTCTTCGTTCACCGAGTCAATCTATACGAATAATGATAGGCGCTATTCGTAGAAATTGCCTTCGTGCACGAAGATGACCACGTGTTTATACATTGAATCGAGCATCTCTACAATCATATACTCAAAGTAGTTCATGAGGTGATCGGCTATTCAATGAGGTTAATCTCTCAGACTAAATTCTATTCTGAACTATCACAATACAAGCGTTTGTCTTACTTGATAGTTAGACTATACCCTGAACTATGACAATACAAGCGTTTGTCTTACTTGATAGTTAGACTATACCCTGAACTATGACAATACAAGCGTTTGTCTTACTTGATAGTTAGACTATACCCTGAACTATGACAATACAAGCGTTTGTCTTACTTGATAGTTAGACTATACCCTGAACTATGACAATACAAGCGTGTGTCTTACTTGATAGTTAGACTATACCCTGAACTATGACAATACAAGCGTTTGTCTTACTTGATAGTTAGACTATACCCTGAACTATGACAATACAAGCGTTTGTCTTACTTGATAGTTAGACTATACCCTGAACTATGACAATACAAGCG
>JAVTVY010002198.1:0-32832 GCA_036873755.1 Hanleya hanleyi
TTCCTTCAATTCCTGGGTCGCGGCCAACCAGGTAAAACGGTTATAAAGCCAGGAACCACAGCCTTCAGCTCGATTCTACGCTCGACCATGAACAGAGTGGACAAAAAGCAGCCGCCTCTAAAAAAACATACGCAAAGCACAAGTGGTCTTCATAATGACATTGCTAACCCTACTGGGCATCTTGTACGGAGGTGTATTTCAGAACGTAGCATATCTCTGCACTCTACCTATCCCACCTAGGACACAACCACCGGCCGAGAGTATCAGTCAAGCAAGTCTACAGACCTCCTCTACGCCAGCCAAACCTCATCTGGCCCCAGCGATTGTCACATCACGTATACAGTCCAGGTCAACATCGAGCCCTACACCAAGACGCACTTCGTCAGCATGATTACCCCACCCCTTGCCCGGATCCTGTGGTATTACGGAGAATGGCAGGCGGCATATGCAAAAATGCCCCACATCACGTTCGTGGAAGGCCTACCCAACCTGACCGACTTGAAATCGGACACTTTGGTGGTCGTCGATGATCTCATGGCGGAGACGGATGATAGTGTCTTCCAGCTCTTTACCAAAGGCAGTCATCATCGGCGTCTCAGCATCAGCTACATCGTGCAGAACCTGTTCAGTAAAAACAAAACATCGGAACAACAGTTTGAATACCCACTACCTGGTGGTGTTAAACCCCGAGGGACACCACTCAACTGCGGCATCTGGCGATACAGATTTATCCCGGATGGGTTGTGTAAGTGATGAGGGGGATAATAAATATTTAAAACACACCATTCTTGTGCATGTTGTCTCCGTAGTCAACTCCACTCCTGAAGACTGCCCCACCCGACTTGGTCCGGACTATTGTGCGTGGGGTAGATCCAGCCCCCGCGTACTGTTTGTGTGAGGTCGGACTCAATATCTTAAAAGAGAACGTGCCATTGAGTCCAACCCAGAAGACGAAGTTGGCCAAGTGTAAGACCGGTCTCCGTAGCCTGGTCCAAAAGCCAGTCTCGCAAGCACAGAATAAAAAGATCTTACAGAAAGGCGGGTTTCTGTGGGCCATCTTCGCGCCGTTGTCTGCCTCTGTGCTAGGTCCACTATTGGGTGGACTCTTCGGTCGACAATGAACCACACGAAAAATGGGTCTGGTGGCCCCACGCCTGCTTCAAAGCCTACATTCTTCGTACCCCATCCGACCTACAGTGAAGGCGATGAACACACTCGATCAAGACATGCAATGCAGTTTACAAAGACCCGAGTGAGAGGCCACAGTGGCAAAATAAAGCAGTACAATCAGACGATTCATCGGTTCATCGCGTTTATGGGGCAACACAATAAGCTTGAACAAAGCCCAGCGTCAGTCGCACTCCGAACATGTCCTGGAATGAGAAAGGCGAACTTCTGGTTCACAACCAAGTGGTGCCCGGTACCCATATGGTGGATTTGGTGAATGGTCTTATGCATCAGCGGAGGTCACATATGTCCTCAGGATGGAAGGCTTTGGCTCAAGGACTGAAAGACATGCACGTGCCGCAAGAAATGGTCCGAAATCCCCAGCGTTGGGATTGGATGCAGCCAACAGCAGACGCCCGTGACACCACCCCACACACCACGCAGATCGAGATGCGTGACACAGCATAAATCCGTGCAGCAATCACGACGCAGACAACAAGCCCCCCGAGGACCGGGAACACTATGAAAACCAACAGCGGAAACGCTTTTACCTCACACTAACCAGTTATAGCTCGACTGCGGTGTTTCCCTAACAAAACTTTAGCCCATTATGTCACGCAGCTACCGCATCCCTCACATCTCTCGGACGTTGGGAGTATGGCCTAGTGGATATTCTGTACCCTTATACGTGGTACAGCATGTAACATGACATGGTGTAGTACAAAGTCGTGTACGAAGGCAACACTCTTCCTCTTCCCGAAGGCCAGTACCCTAAGCACAAAATATTCATCCAGGCGTTGCGTAACCTCATCAAGAGCTCGAGCCCGGGAGAAATCAATATCTTCTCGTTTGCGAATCTCATCGACATGATACGGGCGTCACCGACCTTCGTCATGATGGCCATTGACGTAGAGGGGCACCATCATTTGCCATCACAGGTCCAGAACTAACGTATCTAATTCCGCTTAAGACGGTGCTAGGTCATCAGACGTTGTCAGTTTTTTCTCACCTCTTGCATATCGCTCACAGAATATCCTATGTATTTAAATTCCCGATATGAGGACACTTTCCCAAGAATATTGTAATTCGAAATGTTCATTCCAAAATAGGAATTGTTATATGTTATGCCAACTACTCAGGCCTGCCCATTCTGAATTGCAAATTCCTAAATACGGAGGTACAAATTGAAAGCTCACGTTTGTTTTATTGTCACCCCGTTCATTTCTTAAACGCACTCATCTGTAGTATAGAAATGTGAAATCTCATATCATTGTGTAGGGGGAATCATGTTGGGGGGAATGAGGCGTAAATTAACTCTGACCATCACGTGACCGGAAGTGACCTCTCCAAGTTGACATGGCAACCAAAGGTCAAGGATCAAGCGTCAAGTTCATTCACGCCTCATTCGAATGCTGAAAGATATCACTTTTCTATAAAACCGATGAATGGGTTAAATGAATGAACGGGTGATAATCAGAATAAAAGGTAGCTTTGAATTTGTTCCTCTGTATTTTAGAATTTGCCATTCCCGTTTGCACAACTAGAGTATATAGCTCATCCTAGACGAGATACCGCCTTTAAGCTTGTTAAGCGTGACTTGACATGTTAGCAAATGGAACAACGACCGACCACTTGTACATTTCCCATTATAGAAAATCTCGTGAATTCACGTCACTTCCTCTTACATGACTGATATGCCACAACCAGTGGTACTCCTCTCGCAACACCAGCTCCCACAATTTCCCTCGGGAGAGTGAGTGAGTGAGTGAATAGAATTTAACGTCGGGAGAGTACGCGGTCATGGACGGGCCTGCTTATCGGGAATAACGTATAACAATTCTTAGTCTTGAATGAACGTTTCGAATTACAATATCCGTGGGAAAGTGTTCTCATACCGGGAAGATAAATACATACCACATTTGGAGTGTACCATACAGAGCCTCTTTGGATAGTTGCTTCAATACTGGAGAAATGGTGGTAGAATCCGGTAACTGTACAATCAAGTATTATTGTTTTGAGGAAACATCTATGTCTAAATCGCGTTTGATTAGTCAGATCCTTCATTTTATTATCCAGTTTATTCCACGCATGTGCGCGAATAGAAGATCATGCTCATAGAATCCGAATCTGGCATATTCGGGTGAGGCAACGGTACTCTGATGAGAAGTTGTCAGTAATGGCGTCATAAACTCGCCAGCTCGACACTTTTATATGGATTAGTTCCGGCGGGCATTATTCGGCGGGGGCTATTATCAGGGTGAGTATTTTTACCTCCGTCGATCAGACGGAGGTCTAGGAGAGCAACGTGAAATCTCCCGCCAAATAATTGTCATATGGGGGACCCACGACTCATGGGATTTCCAAAAGGGATTGCTATGGTTCCCGACGAAATTTTGAAGCCAACTTGTTGGACACTATTGAAATAATGGGGTTCCCCATTGCAACGCATTTAAATGGGCCTTGCTTCTGCAGTCGGGTTCCACCTCCCATCACGCGTAATGGCCGCTTTCACCGGGAGATTTAACATGGCGGCTCCCCAGCTTGTAGAGATTGACAATGCGATTTTTTCACCGTTTTTCTGGTAAGTTTATTGTCGCCATTTTCCATTTTATGTCATTACAACTCAATGATTCCTAGTACACCACCCGTCATTTCTATATATCGTAAAGTATTTGTCGGCTGATGACTTATGTCGAGACGAAGCCAACCAAATAGTCCAAGTTGTTGTTGTTGCATATCAAATGTACGGAAGGAAGACAACGGCACAATCGACGATGCCCTGATTTTTCTGATACTTTTTTCTTTCAGTTGATGATATCCACCAGCCTGGTTGTTTAAAAAAAAGTTATTCTAAATTTTGCTGATAAATTATATTTCCTTTCGGTAGGGGGGGGGGGGCTACTTATTTTGGCATTATTTTCTTGTGCATTTGTTAAATATAATATACCACCATTATTGTAATGACGCATCAAATCACAGTTTATTGTTTGCCGAACGAAACCACATGTGTCTCTGTCCCAATTCCCATTTCAAAAGTTCATCCCCAGCAGCATACATGTCAATTAACATTTCAATACACTGAATTAAAATTTATTCTTGAACCTATCAAATTACCTTGCCTCAGGATACCATTCTCAGCTTTACAGTCCATTTGAAATGAATGAGTGAAAACAGTTTAATAATGGTTTGATTTTGCAGAAGCCCCAAATTGATCTACCTGCGTGAGTCTGTAAACTTATTTATTAAAGCTGATAAATAATTTTCATATACTTTTTGTTTGACAACATTGTAAACATTTTCTTTTCATTTATCCTAACAGTTTAGTGACATCCACATTGTGTGCTGTGAGACTTGTTGATAAAAAATAATTTGCTTGTTAAAACCTGATATTCTGAAAAAAATTTTTTTTTAGTTTTAAGCCCTGGACATACCACTGGGCATTTATTTCCCATACGATCACATTTCACATGCTTTGTTCAGCCCCTGTCATCTGGAACCAAACAGACACTATCACGAGATGAAAGAAAGAGATCATGATATACATTTTAGGTTTTACCGATGCCAAATGACTTGAACAGAAGACAATTAGACAAAAAGAAAATTAATAAATATATCAATAAATTACATAGAAAATGTTCTTGTCTTTGCAAGGGGGACATCAAACACACTGACAACACAGACCATTCATTCAAATTTCACCTTCCAAAAATATTCCTCAAACACAGTATACGTATTCACCTTTGTGATCTAATTTTCGTTTGTCAAAATATTGCTCCATAGAAGAAGTTACTTATATAAATAATCCTTTTCTAGATTATAATATCCTGGATTCTTATCATGCATTCCTCATGCCACTAACATGAACTCCAATCCAACCAGTGGTCAAGATCCATCATCGTTCTTCAGGATTCATATTATTGATCACTCATAGATTGGATTAGGTTCTCATAGTACTCAGTTCTCATTTCATACTTTTGCAAATTCTTGTAACATGGTCAGGTCCCAGTTCTATTAAGTACACGTATGAAAGATGCGAACTGGTATAATGGATTTCATCTTGTTGTGTATGACGAAAGAATGAAATATAATGAAGGCCATCAACATTTTCAATGAAGTGAGTTTTGATATTAAATATGTATACAATTGATTCCAACCTGCAGGTCATGGATTCAGCACTTCTGATATCAGATGCAACAGGACTGTTACACAATGGATGTACTGGATGAAATGGAAAAACCAAAACAGACTATTGATTGGTTCAGCTGTGTCAGAAAGGTGTGGAATGACAGAGGTGGTGAAAATCAGAGCCAGTGATTGGCCACAACTCCCCCCCCCCCCTCACACACACATTGGATATCAGCTGATTCCTCAGGAAATAAACATTACACATGTAATGACGACCGGCAGAGTGATACATGTGTCAACCGGTCAGACATTTCCAAGGATGCCCAGTTCTAACTTAAAACAACCATGCCGGACTTCATTCTTTGTCTTAGAATAATTGGATCTAACTTTTACAAAACTTGCATCTCTCAATAGCTCCTGGATCTAGAGCACATAAATGAAGGGACCTAGTTTATCGGTGCTATGGCAAAAATATCATGTAGAATGAGATTGTGTGGATAATATCAGATTCATGGAAGTTGAAGTCCTGCAGCATGCTCCACAAATACCATCAAAGGTCATAAAAATGTCTGGTCCGCACCAGTGTGGATCTATACTTTTTTTTTACAAAATTATCTAACTTGACCAGGTGAGGACTTGAATGTGTCTGAAATGATTTAGCTACTAGAAACAAAGACTTCATTTCCTGAGTAGAGGTAAAAACCGAACGTATTTTTATTATTTTATTCAAATTTCAATGCCACTTCTGGTATATGTACATGTATAAAATAGCCTACATACAGAATGACCTGCATACAGAATAACACAAAGAACAGGTATATGTATCTCATTACATTCTTAATCAAAGATCAATACCTGGGTGATATTACAACAATACCATGGTGTTATATATTATGATTGGCTGCTGAAGATATTTCTAATTTGAGGGCAATGGGCAATCATACTAAATTTATTTTCATAACTTCATTTATTTTCAAAATAAGCAACATAATCGAGATTAGCAAGTGAAGTTTTACAATATAATATAATAAGCATCATGGGTCTCCTTCAGTTTAGTGTAGACATATATACCCTTGAATATCTGTTACCGTGATTCAGTCATAATATTGTCTGTAATATATTGATGTCGACAAGGAATAAACTTAATTATTTGATAGTATTATTAATTGTATGTTGTTTATGATTAACATGAACTGTTTATTTCTTGGAATCAAGCCATTTGTTCCATATGGGAAATATTCTCATCAGCCATCTCCATTCAATATGAATGTGATACATGTACAAGTCCATGGTAATTGATACATTATGGTGTAGGTGACCTGTAACACCAGTATACAAAATTATTCCGAGCGCATTGAATCCTCATCACATGATGCTGAGACAGACCAGAACGGAGTGTCAGTAAAATCAGGTGTGTTTTGTAGAGGATTCTGTCAATGAGGATGCTATACTGTACACATACAAAATATGTTGATGTGTAGGGCCTATAGCACAAAATCACAAGCAAGTTGGTAAAACTAGACACAGGGTCTCAATTCTGCCGCTAACGTGTTGTTTTCCCTCTCAGGGGGAGGTGGGGGTGGGAAGGGGCCTAATGTCTCAAGCAGTATTCCAGGTTTTCCATCAATATACTCTATTCCATACCCCAATATTTCAAGCACGTGAAATCAGACAAAAATTATTTGCGGGGAATGTGACTTCCACATCCCTAGCTGGACATGCTAGTGGGGAACCCTCAATCCCAGGTTAATTACCATTGGATGTAAAAAGGGCTTCACTGATCTTGGATGTAGTATAGAGAGAGAGAGAGAGAGAGAGAGAGCTAGTTCGCGACATTTGTAAATAGTCACTGTAGTATCGCTACCAAATGTTGATAGCCATGTGCTATTTGTATATAGATCTTTATTACATCGTTTTAATCTGTGTTTTTACCTCCTGTGAAGAGGGTGCTCCTAGATGAAAGGAGGAATTTCCTGATCAACAACATTGGTGAAGTTAACGTCCAACAAATGCAAAATTGAGCTTGGCATCAGGCCCTATGTTATTTAGTGATGTATTCCCCTACGGACCCTGTTGCCTCGACGGAGGTCTTTGCGCTCATCCAGCGCTTGTTTCTCTACCAATCGTGCATTAAATAAGGTCATGTCAGCTTCAATGTAGGAGAAATGCCCGCCAGTCTGGTACAAATTCAACTTCATGGTTGTGTCGTACTTCCCCGTGGAGTGATGCACGACGTTCCCACGGGGATTCACCGAAAAAAAATTTCAGGACATAGAGCGATGACCTACAAAACAGGGTTTTCCCTAGCAAAACCCCCCGTACAATGTCCCGGTGTAGAGCGATGACGTCATGGTCTATAAACAGAACAGGGTTTTCCCCAGCAAATCCCCCATGCAATGTCCCGGTATAGAGCGATGACCTACAAATCAGGGTTTTTTTCCAGCAAAACTCCCGTACAATGTCCCGGTTTAGAGCGATGGCCTATGACTAAAGCGATGACCTATAAATAAAACAGGGGGTTTCCCGTAAAATTTCTCCTGACACAGAGCGGTTTCGTGAAAAATTTACCCTGACATGGAGTGATAACCTATAAAACAGGGTTTTTCCCAATTCAAGTGTTGACCACACGTATGTTAAACGTTTCGGCCTTGTGGTGAATGGTGCATGCATGTTCCTACCTGGGTTCCTATTTTCATTGTCGGGTTTGCCACAACATTTTCTTCAAATACACCCCGAACTATAAAAAATATAACATATCGAGAAAATCTAGTGCAAAATTTCGGGTCAACAATAGAAGTTAAAATGAAACACATTCAAATCAGCTAACCACGGTAGCTCACTCGATAATGCGTTGGACTGCCAAGCTCGGGGATGGGTTCCAATCCAGTCGGTGTCGAAATTCATTATTATTATATTTTTTGACAAGCAGCGTGTCAATTTTACCGGTAGCCCTGGGTGTATGTACGCGAAGAGCAAAATCCAGTATAATATAAATTTTTAAAATACACCCTATGGCCCTTGACCCCCGGACATCCCTGGAAACGATATCACCGGACGTGACCGGAAATGATCTTTAATACCAGGAGTGCCCTTTGTCCCGGAAGTAACCCCTCACCGGAAATGACGTGCCTGAAAGTGACCTTTGGCCCGGAAGTGACGTCACTGAAAATGACCGACGAGATATCAGTTAACATTGAAGTAACTGAAGGGGATTTGGGCGACTAATTAGGGCAGAAATGTTCGAATCAGGGGAAACAACCAGGAAATGCTCAAAAGAGTTATCTGCCCTTAGTCCTCGAATCCGCTTTTACTACTAGTGTTACACAAAATATAATGATTTTACAGGCTTAGCATATATCGTCAAAATAGTAGGTTTATTTAATGGCCATCGTCTTATTAAATATTATCGATATGAGGGAGCATATGTTTGTTAGAAAACCCCAGTTACCTCACCTCACATCCACATTTACGCATCCTTATCCATACATATCTACATATCCAACATCATTTTGTACACGAGGATGAAAAATTCGTATATATTTATGAATGGAGAAAATATGAGCGAATTATGTGTTAAGAAGTATGATCATTTATATTATGTTGGAATATTATTAACTCGTTGATCAATAAATTATGTATTCTACTTCATATTGATTCTTGAATTTTTTCTCTATGTATTGTACCGCTTGTATTGTTATCCGTCGAGTCATCTTGGTTTGGAGTTGACTTTTACAACGTTTCGATATAAGCTCACTTCCCGTTCGATGACGTCACCATGACATCTCCAAAAATTAATGTTGAACCTCCCCTTATTCCCATCCTCTCAATATCGTCTATGTAAATACATGGTTGCATAGCTGAGTCTGCACTGATATGGTGATTGGGATGAATTGCCTATGATAAATCCTTCTCTTCATGGGCTAAACTACCACGTGAAGAAATCTGGCTGACTACTCTTTACTGGTTGTGGCATGATTAATGAAAGTACTCAAAGTACTGATGTCTGGATCGCCAATAATGGATTTAAAGTTTCAAAACGTTTCAGCTGGCATGTTTCAGCCAATAGCAGGACGTGTATGGATAAATATGGAGATTTTCTCCAAGTTGTGGACGAGTCTGTTTGGGGAATCACAACTGGAACACAGAGTTTAGTCTTCAAGGAAGTGAATTTCTGAAGGCGGCTCATTTCGAAATATGCCAGGTCTTCATGGTAGCAAGAAACTATCTGCAGTAATATGCTCAAAAGTGGATCGTCTGCGTCAATGTCTTCTATCAGTTTTTGCGAGCAGATTTTCATAATTCATACAATTCTATTGTGAGAAAACGATACAACAAATTTGCGAGGAGACTGGATAGTTTTATTAACTGGTGTTATTAATAGAACAGCGCAGATATTGGCAAGAGCTGCATGCGTTTGCGTTAAGTTCCCAAGATTACTCATATATGCCTGCATGGTGTTTATAGTAAATTTGTTTGTTGACAACGATAGCATTGGAGAGACAATTTGTGCAAAAATTCCTGTTGTTGTTGCTGCACGATCATTGCGTATATAATTTAGTTTGAAAAAGTGTGAACACCACCAACAACAAAACTTTTCGAAAGCGGTACCTGACAAATTCTGTTGTTTTCGCTTTCGAAGTCTTGCTGTTGCTGGTGTTCAAACTTTTTGAAACTAAATTATATTCGGTGAGCAGAGTCCCCCAGAATACATAAATTTGCACTGGACAGGATCCGGTCAAGTTCACAAGACGAGAAAAATGTAAATACTATTGTTGTTGCTTCGACACATATATATTATATGGAAATATATTCCATGCAGTATGCGTACACATTAAAATAGTAAAGAAGGCCGACTTCACGGGAAAGAACGAGACTACGAGTGTTGAAAACTGGGGTCTTCATAATCCCAGAACCGGAACCTGTCCAGCGAGAGCGGAACAAGATTTGCAACGTCTGCTCGGCGAATACGCAATGATCCTGCAGCAACAACAACAGGGATTTTCGCCCAAATTGTCTCTCCAAAGCTATCGTTGTCAACAAACAAATTACGAACTATAAACACCAGGCATATATAAGTAATCTTAGGGACTTACCGCAAACTCAGGCAGACGCAAAACAGCAGAGACGGCAAACACCACGAGGTGGGCAGCTTACCATATTACCAGGTCATCAATTTACATTTACAACAGTCTGCGGTGACAGCACAGCGCTGGCATGAGTTAGTACAGCCCAATTGTTGTTGTTGTAGCGTAAGCTCATAGTGGGCACTGAGAACCGGGTTTGAGCCGATTGCGCGGAACCAGACAATGCAAAGAACAAAAAATAGTCCACGGATTCAACAACGGGTTCAAGCAATCGCTGGGCGAAGAAATGAATATGAAATACACTCAAATTCAGATTTCGTTTTATTTCTAGTTAACATGAAACGATTACGACTGTTTTTTCTTCATTTTCTGGTTAATACCCTGATATATGACTCAAACACAAAGTGAAAATCACTGGCTGAATGTTACAGGTTAACACAGGGTCATTGCGATATAGTGCACGTACACATTTTCAGATATTTCGTGAGTGGCAGCATAGTTTGCTCGACACCGCTACGCGGTGCGATCCAGAGAAAAATGGCCGACGATTCTTTATAAATGATCCAATATACTCGTCGTATATAAGATTCTGATTGGTAGAATTTCGCACACCTTGTACGCTGATAATGATCCACGAACCGGTTTTACAACTCCTCCTGCTCCTTGCTCCTCCTCCTCTTGTGGTCCTTCTACTCCTGTCCATCCGAAACCTGAACCTGCGATCCAAGGTCAATTTTTTTCTCATTTTTCACTACTCCTAAGCATGCTTTTCAATACTATCAGCATATTCCAAAGAAACCCATGTGAAAGTGCTATAAGAAAAAGAGGGGATCTATCCTGTCCAAAAATATCAAACTTTTAACCCTCTCTGTTAACTTTTAACGACTGCCTGTCATCGGCAAACGAAAATCGAAAAAATCTAGATAAATATTGTTATCATAGTATACATTTTGTTGAAGTATCGTCTTTGAAACTACGTAGACGATGATAAATATATATTCGCTTCATTCATGTTCAGGACAGTGTTGATACCAGTTTGGAGCTAACAAAACTATGGGTACAGAAGGAGATAAACATTAAACGATAGTCGGAACAGCGTGAATATGACACCTTTAATGATATTCTGATGTACATGAGAAGTCGCGGCAAAAATGGCGATATAGAAAAGGTCCGTGTAACCTTGCACAGTTCAATTTTCGTTTTTCGTTTTTGGTTTCTCAAAATCAAAAATTGAAATTTGACGGTCAATTTTCAATTTTCGTTTTTTGTTTCTGTAATCTCAAAATCAAAAATTGAAATTTGACCGTAAATTTTCAATTTTCGTTTTTTGTTTTTGTGATCTCAGAATCAAAAATTGAAATTTGACCGTCAATTTTCAATTTTTGATCCTGGGATTGCAAAAACAAAAAACGAAAATTGATATTAGACAGTAAATTTTCAATTTTCGTTTTTCATTTTGCTTCACGCAAAATAGAAAATCAAATATTGACAATTGGCTCGACTTCTCCGTTTTTCGTTTTTTGATTTTAACTTTAACGTATCAATGTTAAGTTCGCACGTGGACGGGTTATGATGTCACTTCCGGTACGCCAAGTAGAAGGAAAAACACAAATCGTGTCGTATAAGAGGTGTGGAGCGTGAGAGGCATGTGGCCCACTAGGCCATACTCGGGAGCCAGTGTATTGATCGATTTGTTAGGGTATCTATACATTGCCTTGGTTAGTTGCTCACGGTAGTTCTGGATAAAAAAAAAGATCAAGGGGTATCCTCTAAATCAAACTAATTATTGAACAGGCTCAGCTAGCTCATTACGACAATCCGATCGCTGGCATAACTTTGATGTCAGGCTGAAATCGACATAGTGAGTCAAAGCAAAAACCGCCGGCTTGGGATGCCGACATGCTAATTCAAAATAACCTCTGGGGATGAAATGTTCGAGATTGAAGCAACGACTCAAGAACTCACTCGAATCATCAAAAATGTCCAGGTAAACCCTGTGCGAGGATTCACGATTTACCTGGACTTGTGAAGATGCACCAGACAGGTCTGGATAGGTGGCATCCCGGTGTTGTCATTGGTTATTGGCATTGAGGCTTGAGCCAATCAGGACGCAGTCTTAGATTTTCTCATTTCTAAAAATAGATGTTTAGAGCGCTACAAAAGCGAACAGCTTTCATGCACACAATCGCTATTTGTTATTGATTTGAAATATAGTATTTATAAAGATACCAACAAAGATGTAATACCGATAAGAGTAAGCATCGCGGTGATGGGCCGCGAAATCCGCATAAGCGGACCGTAACCACCATTTCAATCAAGCAAACAATCGCCACGTTTGATGCCAGACGTCTGAATGCTTCAACGCTTCAGGTCCAATCTCCATTCTCTATTTTTGGGACCTGGATCGTTGGAGCGTTCAGATGCCCGTCAACGTTCAGCATCAAAAACGCTGCAACGCTTTAAGTGCGGATGTCAAACGCATCGAAGCGGGAAGTTCCTTTGGGGGCTATGATTAGGGTACCCACGTATTTATTATAGTATCCTACCTTAATGAAACTACCGTGTGTATCACCTCCGTTGTTCTCCATATAATGCATCACACCGGCTGCACGAATGCCTATGCCTGGCTCCGGGGATCTATAGTGTAATGAAACTCACAAATCTTTCCCCCTACTGGTTTTTCATATTATGCTCCACACCTGCCTAAACAATCCGATTTGCGCTTTCCATACTACTCCGCGGACCGAAAGTGACATCATAAGCCTTGCGCGTGCGCAGTTAACATTGACGCGTCAAAGTTAAAATAAAAAAAACGAAAAACGGACAAATCGAAGCAATTTTCAATATTTGATTTTCATTTTTGCGCGAAGTAAAACGAAAAACGAAAATCGAAAATTGAATGCCAAATTTCAATTTTTGATTTTGAGACACCGAAAACGAAAAACGAAAATTGAAAATTGACGGTCAAATTTCAATTTTTGATTTTGGGAAGCCAAAAGCAAAAAAACGAAAATTGAATTGTGCAAGGTTACACGGACCAGAAAACAATGGATTAGTTTTGGTTAAATGTGCCATAGCAGTAATACTAGCCAGCGATTAGAAAGAGCTACTGAATTTGGAAAACAGAATTATCTTTAACAACAATGTTTCAATCGAAATCTCACATAATAATATTTGCGGTTCACAACTTAATACTATGAACCAATTCTTCTAAACAAGGAGAAGGGTCAGTGAGCATAGTGAGCAGAATTAGAATAAGTAACTTTCACAGAAATATGAAACTATATCCTGAATACGGTAATATTGTAGAGAGGGTGGCTGAGAAAACAATGTAATTTACAATATGGAAACACTATAGAAATATAACACCATAACATCATAACACACTATAATGCAATCGCTATTTTACCATGAAGATCGACACTACATCCAATATAAAGAAGAGACCCCGGGTCAGGTGAACAAACCAAGAACTTCGAATCGCATATAAAAGGTGGATGTATATAATTCAAGACGTCATTTAATGAATAACAAGATCCAATTGGCTTCAATATACACCCGCACAACACATCGTGTCCCTCATAACGTATCACTTTGCAGACAAAATTGCGATTTCAATGGTTTCCAGAATTTCGTGTCACATTTACCTTGACCTAACATATCGCTGCTGACCTCCGTTTTTGTATGTGGCACATCGTCTAGATACTATCTATATACTGACACAAGAACAACTGCGATTTTCACCGTTTTCCTGATTTGGGGTCACAGTGAACTTGACCATTAACTTTGAACTCAATGTTGGTACTTGACACATAGTTTCCCCCTACAGTATCAACTGAAACATAAAAAAATGTAATCCTTTATTATTTCCCCCATTTTGGGGTCACAGTGATCTTCAACCTTGACTTCAATTTAGTGTGCAACACCTCCGCAATATTGTCATACTATTACAAACAATAAGATACAAGATTACTCATGGTCATCACGCTGTACCAATTTGTCTGATAAAATAAGGTAACTAACTGTGTTGAAACTGAATCCATATACCAAATCTGTCCATTGGCGACACTGACATACTTTGTCATATTAGTTCTGTACATTGTACATTTTTATTGTGCATTGTTGACAATTGTGTGGTAACAGTTAAAGTATGTGGACATTCAATGTTTAAATTCTTTGCAGCATCTTGTACAGACATGTCGGAAGCGAAGTGATATCCTCACCCGTCCTCAGTCGAATTGATACGTCCACCCAGTCAAAGTTATACACAGCTAAAGCGGGAGTTAACGGCTCAGACAGGTCAACTTCCCGGAAGGTGCACAGTACTCGGTCATGTGTACAGTCGATGACGGTGAGAGTTTGGTTGATACAGTCCAGATAAATCCCCAGACGAACAGTTCCACCTGGAGTACTGTCACAGTCTGGATATACAGGAAAAGTGGTGTCGTTTGTATTATTATGCCAACAATCAAAGCTGTATGGAGAAAGTTGTACCAATCGAACACCCCAGGAATAGATGCTATCGCCCAATAACAAGGACCGTGGTTTATTCTGGTGTAGTACACCTGCTGAACAGATCAGATCATTATTCGCTAGCTTCTTCTTCGCTGTGAAGGTCACATCGGTCTCCCAGTATACTCTCCCATCCTGATAGGACTGGTCAGCCAGCACTGTATTCAAGCATTCCAGTTGTTCACAATTCTGATTACTAGTATTTACCAATAGTTTGTTACGATCCTGAATGGAAACGCAATCGCAAATGCATTTCTTCAAGGAGAACACTGGACAGTGAATTGGCTGGCATATCGTCCTGAACTTCACAGACTTGTCACTTTTTTTGTCCACCAGATAAAGCAGCTCATCAGCCTCTTCTGTCTTGTTTATCGAGTCTTCTATTTTCGTTTTGCGGATTTTGAAGGTTTCGATTGTATCATTCGTTATGGTGGATACTTTGGCCATTCTCTGAATAGCTGTTTCAGATACCAAGAGGTACTGAATGCTATCGGTATGTCCCGTGATTTCGGTGGCCGATTCTATACAGGCCGACAAGGCATCAAGTTTTGTCTCCAGGCCCTTTGTTTCAACATCAATTTGTTGCAATAGGACACATCTTTTCTTGCCGATAGCTTCCAAACACTCCAACTTCCAAGATCCTAGAGCGTTGACCGTGTCCAGATATTTGGATTCCGCCTCTGCTACTCGACCGTCAAAACAAATGTTAATATTGTCCTCCACATTGGAGAGCTCCACGACACATCGCTGTAGATCTTGCTGCATTCTTCTCAAGTGACCTGTTTTAACAACAAGGCGATCCTTTTCTTCATTGAAAATGGTATCTGGCTCTTTTAGGTCATGTCCGTTATGCTCCTTAACTGAACACATCAAACAATACACATTCTTGCAATCACCGCAGAACATGCTAAGGGGCTCTCTGTGTTTCTCGCACATTGGAGTGAAAGCGTAGTCCCTGGTCTCAACTAATCTGTGTTCTGACAATGGTCCACGCATTGGGTGCATCACTGGAAGGCAATACTGACAGTACAGGCATCTGCATGTCATACAGCCCTTGACAGCAGGTTTTGAATGGTCACCTTCACACATGGAACACTTCAGTTCAGTATCTTTCCCGATTTCTGTATGGTATTTTCCCACTATGTTGGCAATCGTGAAATGAACTGGCATGTTCGACACAGCTTCAGTATCAAGTTCGATGGGTTTTCTGCAAACTGGACATGCGGAAAACTTAATGTCAGGTGAAGCATCAGATGTAAAGTCCTCTGTTTGTTTGTTTCTACACGCGGCTTCCGTGTTATTGTCTGTAGGTTTGTCTGAGCTGACGTACATTTTAAGACATTCCCTGCAAAAACTGTGTTGACAGGACAGTTGTACCGGGTCTGTGTAGATCTCTGTACAAATAGTGCAGGTCAACTCTTCCTCAAAAACCTTTGGCAGCTTATCAGCCATTCTTTGTTTGGAAATTTATCGGGAGCACTTCCAGTTGATGGAGTTCAGGTATATCTTCAAATCTACAAAGAGCAAACAGCAAAAATCACGATACACTAAATGATCCATGCAGTAATTTCCAAAGATTTCATGATAACAAAGTTTCATAGGAAATTCAAGATGCGGCCATATTGGGTTTTCGAAATGGACCAAAAAGGTATCTTGAACAACTGGACCACAAGGGGAACCTGTGCCAAAGATCCATGCAGTGATTTCCTGAAAATTCACGATAACAAAATTTCATGGGGAAATTCAAGATGGCACCTGGTGGCCATATTGGATTTTCGAATCAGACCAGAAAAGGTATCTTGCACAACTAGGCACCAAGGGGAACCTGTGTATCAAATTTGAGAAAGATCAATGTAGCAGTTCCTGAGAAATGGCGATAACAAAGTTTCATGGGGAAATCCAAGATGGCCACCTGGTGGCCATATTGGATTTTCGAATCAAATCACAAAAGGTATCTTGCACAACTAGACCCCAAGGGGAACCTATGTACCAAATTTGAAAAAGATCCATGCAGTACTTTCTGAGAAATCACGATAACGAAGTTTCATCGGGAAATCCAAGATGGCCGCCTAGTGGCCATATTGGATTTTTGAATCAGAGCAGAAAAGGTATCCTACACAACTAGACCCCAAGGGGAACCTGTGTACCAAATTTGAGAAAGATCCATGCAGTAGTTCCTGAGAAATCGCGATAACAATGTTTCATCGGGAAATTCAAGATGGCAGCCTGGTAGCCATATTGGATTTTTGAATCAGACCAACAAAGGTATCTTGCACAACTAGACCCCAAGGGGAACCTGTGTACCAAATTTGAGAACGATCCATGCAGTAGTTCCTGAGATATCGCGATAACAATGTTTCATGGGGAAATCCAAGATGACCGCCTGGTGGCCATATTGTCTATTCAAATTGGACTAAAGTACACATGTTGTACAACTAGACACAAAGAGGAACCAGTGTACCAAATGTGAGAAGACTCATGGAGTAGTTACCAAAAAATAATGATGACAAGATTTCTCTGGCAAATTCAAGATGGCAGCCATATTTGAAATCGTATCGACACCGCATGAACAAATTCTGGTGTACTCATTGGGGGGAACATGCATGCCAAGTTTCAGCTTAATCGGCCAAGCGGTTTCAGAGAAGAAGATGTTTACGCACGACGGACGACGGACGACGGACGACACACGACGGACG
This sequence comes from Hanleya hanleyi, assembly GCA_036873755.1. Classification (NCBI taxonomy): domain Eukaryota; kingdom Metazoa; phylum Mollusca; class Polyplacophora; order Lepidopleurida; family Hanleyidae; genus Hanleya; species Hanleya hanleyi. The sequence continues at coordinate 17,585 of JAVTVY010002198.1, forward strand.
ACGGACAATCAGGCCATGACATAAGCCCATCGGGCCTTCGGCCCAGATGAGCTAAAAAATAAAGAAGAAACCGTTAACATGCCAAATGTTCAAAAATGAGGATTTTCACTTAACAAGAACCAAAATTCGCTTCAATTTTCGCCAGTAGAACAAATAGATTTTTATTTTGAAATTTAACAATTAGCTTTCTCAAAATACAGCATTGCCTTGTTCGAGAATTCAGAGACACTTGACCTTTTGACCTAAAACTCATCTTTGATGGCATGGTATATCCGAAGGATACAATGCACAATCTAGAAGTGGCGAGATCACAAATTGCATATATTGGACATGAATTGGTGGTATACATGAAATTTGGTCACATTCCACAACCCTGATTGGCGTATTAACACAGATTCAAGATTCTCAAATATTTCCTGATCTTCCAGGTGATTGATCTTAAATTTAGCCCTTTGACCTCCACACTTCTTCGACTAATTTATCCATTCATGAAACTAATATGCTTTGATATGTACCTATGTCAAGGCAAACATGGTTGAAACTATGGAAAACGTAGTTACATTTCTTTACAACTCATGACTATAGTGTGAACTCCACCATGGGGGGGGGGGTAAACATATTATACAATTTACTTGAAAGATCATGCTGACAGAGTAAACAGTTCTATAGGCACACACATCAAAGAAATACACAGAGGTTTTTTCAAAAGTGGGTAATGATAACAAAATATCAGAAATGTCTATTATCAACATATTCGAACCAAACCAAAGAGGCCTTAGACCTGTGTGAATTTTTGTTACAATTTTTTTTCTGTAAAGACATTCAAAGTTTTCCAGCAAGCCAATAAGAATAATATACTTGAAGGAATATAGAGAACTTTCTGAGAGCCATTCAATGGGTTATGATGGTCACTGGGAGGTTTTCATTGAAATATGGGAGAAATATAAAGGGCTGCTCCCAATGGTATAACCTTGTTTGAATGTTAAGGGTTCACAACCGACATAAAGGTATTTGTTGTGTACTAATTTATGGCAGGGGCGTCTTTCATACTGAGTCAACCAGGCGTTCAGAGAATAGCTCGCCTTGGGTGTACTTCCCTTCGAGTGTACACTCCGAGGTGGCAGCAATAGAGCTGCATAAATCAAGATATGCTGAAACCTGCTGCATAATTTGGAGAGAATACAGGTTGGAAAGGCACTGTTACATGAGGATGTGGCACATGCAAACGAGGGGTTCAAATTTTGAATTTGAAATTTAATTTTCTAAAATCTGAAATTTGAAATTTTGAAATGTTAAAAACTGAAGTTTGAAATTTTGAATAATTTTGAGTTAAAACTTAGAAAAGTTAGACTTTGAAGTAAAATTATGAAATCTGAAATTACATTCAATTTTTAATTGAATTTTAAAATTGAACTGAATTCAAAAAACAAATTGAATTATTAGAAAATATAAATTGAGACTCATTCAAATTTCAAAATATGTAATTGAACTTAATAATAAAATTTTCAAAATAAGAAATTAACAGGTTGGTGTTGGCCTGATAAAGTCAAATTAAAACACAACTTGCATCTCCAGTAAGTTGAACATAGCTGCTTGCATGTAGTAATCTGAAACTCGTGGTTCAAAGATGAACAAAAATCATTAACCAGCTATTGTGGTTAGGTACACAGAAAACTTTAACCTATGCAGAGCTGAACAGAAAACTTTACCAAAGATTCAAATCAGTTGACTACACATACATTTATAGGTTACAATTCAGAGCTAAATAAAAACGCTTTACCGGACACCGACATCGACGCAGAAGCCGACACCGCACTCACTCCTTCTCTCACTCTACCTCGTCTTAAGCCCAAGTCCCACTTAAGCGAAGTTGTCTACGAAACTTTGCGATGTATTGGTCGTAATGTTTAGTAATAAATCGCTTTACAAAAGATACGACATGTTTACGAATAATTACGACTGTTTGAGATGCAGTTACAAAGAAATACGATACTTTTACTACAGTTAGCGATATTTAGGCGATTCAGTGCAATACAGTTGCGAATATGTGCGATGTATTTGCGAACATTTACGAAGTGCATACGACTACTTGCCATTATTTCACGATGTCTTGCGAATACGTACGAAGGTTTTACGACGTTTTTACGACGTTGTTATGACAGTTTGGGTCAAAGGTTTACGATTACTTCGTATACCATCGTTTCCTGTCGTAAGTTATCGTAACTATTCGTATTTATTTTTCACTTGACGATTATTAACGGAACTGTTACCAATAAGGCGATTAAATTACGCCTTAATTACGATGCATTACAACGTAGTTACGACGACTTACGATTATTTACGATAAAATTACGAATATTTTAGACTTAAGGCAAAATCGCATTGCTTGGCGAATTTTTTGAACATTTTGAAATTGGCGCGGCGATAAAACCGAGGCGACGATTTTCTTACGAATTGAAGCGATGGCTTACGAATCATGGCGAATGTCTTTACGAATAGCTTGCGAGTATCTTACCAATACTTACGATCTTAAATCGTCCAGCTTCGTAAAGGAGTTCGCCTAAGTGGGACTTGGGCTCTACTTTGTACAGTCGAGCTAAAGATGTTTTTACGATATATGAAAGACATCCAAGCGGTAAATTAATACATAACAAGTAACTCCCGCCAAATAAAACGAGAGATCCTGAAGGATCTTGGCGCCCACCATTGTCTGATAATTGTAAGCTAATGACAAGAGGATCTTTTTGTCCATTGTTACTAAGAACAAACAATTGATTTGTAATTTTGTTTGCAGAATTTTGAATTTATTTCGAGCGAAAAAGATCGAAAAAAGGATACGGGAAAACATCAAGATATTATCTTTATGAGTTTCAGGAGTTTCAAGATTTCTAGAAACTGTACTTGACATGTCGGTTGTTATAGTACAAGTGAAATGAGCAAAGTTAGAGAAGTCTGAAACAGAATGTCAGGAGGATCCTCCGTCTTCGTTTTGTAGTATTTTCTTTTTGCACGTGTCATCATTGTGTATTGTAAGCGAAGACAAATCTTTTTGACAATTTGGCATGAGCTATGAAACATACGTAGGCCTGCCTAAGATTTTATAATTAGGAACGAATGCTAATTCTGTTCTGCTTACTGGGCTACTTTAAGATATCTCTTTTGAGATACCATGCTCTAAAATAGCAAGGTGGTACCGATACACAACTTAATACTGAAGGGATACGGTCCCTGCAGTTATGTTGAAACTTTGAAAGTGTCAGAATCCTGATTATCTCCGTTGGATCGAAACACGCAGTACCGATAGTTTACAGTTGTCGTTGAGTTACAAGAGTGACATCCCTCATGTAGACGACCCATCGGCAGAGGAAACGGTGGGGCAGTTCACTTGCAACGGCATGGACTAAAGTAAACTGATTTAAAATTTGAAGAAATACATTTTAATTCGGAATCATTTGAACTCCTTGATATAGATGGTAGAAGTATGGATATTCTCTATACTCAATATATAGAATATGCCCCACCGTTTGATCCGCCGACTCTTGTGATGCAACGTCACAACTTATTAATTTGAAGCGTAACTTTGATTTTTGAATTGGACCACAAAAAGATATCTTGCACAACTAGGCCCCATGTGGGACCGGTGTACCAAATTTCAGAAAGATCCATGAATTAGTTCCTGAGAATTCACGATAATGTTTCAAGGGGAAATTGAAGATGGCCGGCTGGCTGTCATATTGGATATTCGAATCGGACCAAAAAGGTATCTTGCACAACTAGACCCAATGGGAACCTGTGTATCAAATTTGAGAAAGATCCATGCAGTAGTTCTTGAGAAATCGTGATATAGTTTCATGGGGAAATCCAACATGGTCGCCTCTTGGCCATATTGGATTTTCGAATCGGACCAGAAAAGGTATCTTGCATAACTAGACCCCAAGGGGAACATGTGCACCAAATTTGAGAAAGATCCATGCAGTTGTTCTTGAGAAATCGTGATATAGTTTCATGGGGAAATCCAACATGGTCGCCTGTTGGCCATATTGGATTTTCGAATCGGACGAGAAAGGTATCTTGCACAACTAGACCCCAAGGGGAACCTGTGTACCAAATTTGAGAAAGATCCATGCAGTAGTTCCTGAGAAATCGCAATAACAAGGTTTCATGGGAAAATCCAACATGGCTGCCTGGTGGCCATATTGGATTTTCGAATCGGACCAGAGAATGTATCTTGCAGAGCTAGACCCCAAGGGAAACCCGTGTACCGAATTTGAGAAAGATCCATGCAGTATTTCCCGAGAAATCGCGATAACAAGGTTTCATGAGGAAATCCAAGATGGCCGCCTTGTGGCCATATTGGATTTTCGAATCCGACCATAAAAGGTATCTTGCACAACTAGACCCCAAGGGGAACCTGTTTACCAAATTTGAGAAAGATCCATGCAGTAGTTCCTGAGAAATCGCGATAACAAGAATTGTTTACGGACGGACGGACGGACCGACGGACGGACGACGGACGACGGACGCCGGACGACGGACCACGGACGAAAAGTGATTTGAACAGCCCACCATCTGGTGATGGTGGGCTAAAAACAACACTTTTGCCTGGCTTGTACGTGCAGCAGTCGCTGACCTGTTTACCTTTGTAGGCAAGCAAGTGCATTCGATAGTCGCAGGAGTAACGGTACAGCATGAAAAAACATTTGTAATGGGCTCAGAAAATATAAATTTTTGTTCAAATAGATTTTCTTCAGGTAAGAAAATATTTCATGAAGAAAGAAAATTTAATAAAAAGATATGAAGTTCAGAAAGATCCCCTCTCCCAGTTAAAATATTAAATGGATGGTTTTTATTTCACAACAGTTTAACTGATTGTAGCTGTTTCATACATGTATCAAACTCCACAGGTCAAATGCTATATACATGTAGGGGAGACAGCTCTAAATAGTACAACCTAACAATAGTCAGTTAAACTGGATTCAGTTTTGGGGGACTGTGACCTTGACCTTTGACCTCAAAATGAATAGGGTATCTTTTTGCCCTTCGAGTATGGTATACCTAATGTTTGGTACCAAAACGTACAGTAGTATACAAAGAGTCAACAGAGCATATAGCGCTTCACTGCGCATGCGCAGAACCTGTTGTGACGTCAGAAGTGGCGATGTGCGCATGCGTGTGGTGCTGTGGTGGGTGGTGGTGGGTGGCGGGTGCAAGATGGCGGCTGTGGTGGGTGGTGGTGGGTGGCGGGTGCAAGATGGCGGCTGTGGTGGGTGGTGGGGGGGGGGGGTGGCGGGTGCAAGATGGCGGCTGTGGTGGATGGTGGTATCTTGCACCCGCCACCCACCACCACCCACCACAGCGGCCATCTTGCATCCGCCACCCACCACCACCCACCCCAGCGGCCATCTTGCACCCGCCACCCACCACCACCCACCACAGCGGCCATCTTGCACCCGCCACCCACCACCACCCCCCACAGCGGCCATCTTGCACCCGCCACCCACCACCACCCACCACAGCGGCCATCTTGCACCCGCCACCCACCACCACCCACCACAGCGGCCATCTTGCACCCGCCACCCACCACCATCCACCACATCGTTTAAGATGGCCGCTGTGGTGGGTGGTGGTGGGTGGCGGGTGCAAGATGGCGGCTGTGGTGGGTGGTGGTGGGTGGCGGGTTTAAGATGGCCGCTGTGGTGGGTGGTGGTGGGTGGCGGGTTTAAGATGGCGGATTGTAGAAAAACGTATAAAAGGAGTCGATTTTTAGGGTAGGGGTGTATTCATTGCAATCTCACTTACCTGACCTGACCCGCCTGCCAGCCTTGCCTGTCTGTCTGCCTGCTTGCCTATCCGCTTGTATGAGACGAAAAGCATGAGACGTGGAGAAGATTTTCCCTGGGACCCAGCAGCACCTCCGGTTGAAGTCTTGCCTGAAGACGAGCGTGTGAGGGACATTTATCAACGTCACTGGGCTACCATACGCCATTGTTTTCACCGTGACCGTCGCCTATTGGACTTGTATAACTTTCGGCTGCAGGACCTCACGTATCTGTCTACCTATGCCGAGAACATTTTCAGAGATCAGGTGACAGCGTTCAAGTTGAATATGACATTCGGGTACATTTTACGGCACAAGGAGACGGATCAGGTGCGGTATTATTATCCCAGCAATAATACCTATGTGTTTGATCAGCCGTTCACGGTGACGGATGCGATTTCTCTGGAGCCACTCATCGACCAATTGACTACGTTGGATCCATTGGAATGGGCCCGGTTGCAACGCCCCAATACCCAATGGTTTGTGGAAATGGTCACCAACGTCACATTTTTCGTCACGAAAATGAGAGATCATCCTATCGGTGCTCCTGTACTACTCCCTCCGTGGTTGCTTCATCGACCCGGTCTGTATGCATTAACAGCAGGGATGAAGGGGCCCTACAAAGACCGGAAATGTCTGTTTCGGTGTTTGGCCGTGCATGTGGACGAGTGTAACCCCAAGGCTTGTGACACAGTGGCCGATGACTATTGGGAACAGTATTTACAGCAGCAAGACTTGGATAAGCGACACTTCCGTGGAGTGCCGTTCAAGAATTTGGATGACGTGGAAACACTGTTCGACATCAATATCTTTGTATACCGATTACGATGCGAAGAGGAGGATACATTTGTGGCTGAATTGGTTCGTCGTTCAACAGAACGGTATGCTGCTACGATGAAAGTCAATGTGTTCGACGACAATGGCGTGAGTCATTTTTCACTTATCTCCAATATGAGCCAGTACGCTCAGTCTTTCAGTTGTGCCCAATGCCATCGGGTGTTTAAAAAGTCTTACAACTTACATCGCCACGAGAAAATCTGTGACAACAGTGTCAAGCGAGTATATCCGGGTGGTGTGTATCATAATGCGCCTACTATTTTCCAGGAACTGGCCGATGAGGGTGTGATCATACCGGAGGTGGATCGTTATTTTCCCTACCGGGCGTGTTACGATTTTGAGGCCCTGTTGGAGCCCATGGACATGTTTTCAGCGAAAACGCAGTGGACGCAGCGCCATATTCCTCTGAGTGTCAGTATTTCCAGCAACGTACCTGGCTATGACGCTGCTCCGGTGTGTTTCGTGTCCACGGGGAATCCCATGAGTTGATCACCCGCATGATGGAGTATTTAGAGCAAGTCAGTGCGGCTAGTACAGAACTATTGGTGTCCAAGTTCCAGCACGTACTGGACCAGCTGGACGATCGTATTCCTATACCGGGTGTAGCGTTTAGTGACGATGAAGAGTCCGAGTCCGAGTCGGAACCCCAGCCCCTGCAGTCGCAGCCCCTGCAGTCGCAGGATGTGCCTTTACCGAAACCGTATGCGGAGAAATTGAAAGTGCGCTTCCTACAATATCTAGGTCAGTTACCGGTGCTAGGTTTCAATTCGGGACGTTATGATTTGAACATGGTGAAAGAATTTCTTTACCCCTACTTGGCCCAGTCGAATACCCTCAAGTCCGTGATCAAGAAGATCAATAATCATATGGCCCTCACTACCACATCACTGCATTTCCTGGATGTACGGAACTATTTAGCTCCTAATTGTAGCTATGATCAGTGGGTCAAGGCCTATAACTGTGCACACACCAAAGGGAGGTTCCCTTACACGTATATATCATCGCTCGACCGTTTGCAGGAAACACAGTTGCCACCCCGGCACGCCTTCTTTGATGATTTGAAGCAAGTGGAATGTCCGGAAGACACGTACCGGGAACTACAGCAGGTATGGAACGATGAACATATGCAGACCTTGCGAGATTTCCTGATATGGTATAATAACCTAGATGTGGTTCCTTTCCTCGAAGCGGCCGAGAAAATGGTGCAACTCTTTCGTCGCCAAATGCACGTCGACATCTTCAAGGAGTGCTTGAGTTTACCGGGTCTGGCGCTTCGCCATCTTTTTCAAGAGTGTGCTACGTACTTCTCGCTGATACAGCAAAAAGATGCAGACATGCATGATTGTCTAAAGCAGAACATTGTGGGCGGCCCGAGTCTTATTTTTCACCGTTATCACGAGAAGGACGTCACTACTCTCCCCAGTGGAAAACCCTGTGCTAAGATCATCGGTTTCGATGCGAATGCCTTGTACCTGTGGTCGCTGGCCCAACCTATGCCCAGTGGCCATTATACACGTTGGTTGGCGGAAGATCGGCATTTTACACCGCAACGTACACCATACAAGCATCTGGCTGATCAGTGGTTGGATTGGGAAGCCTATCGACGGGCGATTTATATACGACACCAGACCAACGCCACAGAGAAGCGCATAGGAGATCGTCGACTTCCCGTCGATGGGTTTGCCCTGGTGGGTAGCACACCCACCGTATTCCAATTTTACGGTTGCTATTGGCACGGCCACGAATGCCATTTCAGCGCTGGACGCTTCAACGAGCGACGTGGAAAAACACCGCAAGAATTACGGGAAGAAGTGGTGGCGAACGGTGATTATGTGAAAGAGAGAGGATACCATCTGATTGAAATGTGGGAGTGTGAATTTCACACGATGTGCCAGGCCCTGCCCCATTTACGACGTTTCCTAAAAGAGCGTGAGTACCCCTTGAGTCGTCGGCGACTTCTGAGTCTGCCACAGATGTTGGACGCCATTCGTTCGGGGGACCTCTACGGCTTTGTCGAATGTGATTTGCATGTTCCCGACACTCTCAAGCCTCTCTTCGCCCAGTGCCCTCCCATCTTTAAGAACACGCTGGTGGGTCGGGCTGATATTGGGGACACCATGAGGACCTATGCGGAGCAACACGAGTGTTTGCCTCAACCTCGACGGATGTTGATTGGTAGTATGTGGGCCGAGAAAATCTTGCTGGGCACGCCCTTACTGCAGTGGTACATGAACCACGGTTTGGAAATTACCCAAATATATCAAGTGATACAGTACGTACCCGACGCTTGTTTTGCGGAGAATGCCGACATCGTGACGTCGGCCCGTCGTCAAGGTGATGAATACCCGAGTGAGGCCATCATCGGTGAATGTTGGAAGCTCACTGGCAATGGTTATTACGGAAAAACGGTAACGAACCAGGATAAGCACGTCAACGTGAACATTTGTACTACTGCCCAAGCCCGCAAAAGAGTGAATTCTCCTCTGTTTCGGTCCGTGGAGGTCATCGATGACGACACCTATGAAGTCACTTCAGCCAAGAAGACTATCCGTTACAATCTACCCCTGCAGATTGGATGTATGGTATATCAGGTGGCCAAGCTGAGGATGCTGCAGTTTCTCTATGATTTTATGGGTGTGTATTTTAATCCATCAGACTGGCAACTCATGGAAATGGATACCGACTCGGCCTACATGGCCGTCTCTCATGCGGATTGGGAGTCCCTGGTGAAACCGGAGTTACGTACCCAGTATGAAGCGGAACGGGACCAGTGGCTACCTCGACGTGACCATTACCAGTACGATAAGCGTACGCCGGGCCTGTTCAAGCTGGAGTGGAGTGGGGATGCTATGATTGGTCTCTCCTCCAAGACGTATTACTGTTACGGAGGAGACGGAGAAGGGGGAGAGGAAAATAAGTTTAGCTGCAAAGGGGTGAGCCGGCGCGATCCCAACATCGACAAAGCCTTGTACTTGAACGTGCTGCAAAGCCAGGCCAGTGCGAGTGGTACTAACCGAGGATTTCGGGTGGTGGATCACCAGATGCGGACGTACATTCAGCAACGAGACGCCTTTACTTTCTTTTACCCGAAACGGAAAGTGTTGGCCGACGGTGTGAGCACCACTTACTTGGACTTGTGAACAATGTCGAACTATAACTGTTGATACACAAATGTAAAAGTCAGGATGGCCGAGTGGTCTAAGGCGCCGGTATTAAGTGCTGGTCGGCGATTGCTGTCGTAGGTTCGAATCCTACTCCTGACAGAATTTTTTTGTACCTTAACCCCTACTATTTGTACCCTGTATTCTATTTTGTATATAGTGTAATCCTTTCTTGTTGACTTAAATAAAAAAAAAAAAAAGTCAAAACCCATCATTTTTGTGTTTTTTCATCTTTTATTCAACATCAATGAACGTCAGAACAACAACGTCATAACAATAACGTGATAATAATAAACAAGTGGCCTGCGCGCGCAGTGCATTTTTAAGTTAACCAGAGAAATGGAGCATGCACATTAAAACGAGAGGCCGTCCAGTCATAGACGAGAACATCACGGTCTTCGGCTTGACAATAATCATCAAACATGTGTACGATAGTGGGCATAGAATGTCCTCTACTCCGGTGAGTGAGATAAAACACACAGTACTGTCCGCACACACTACTCAAGGGTCCTTGTAATCTTTGAGTATTCCAACGCCACTCTGTAGTAGAGACGTCCATGAATTTCACCAAATCGGCATGTAGGGGTGCAAGTCCGTAGGAATCAAAGTATTCGCCTTGGCCTAGGGTGTCCACGTACACAGCTATCCAATGTTCACCGGGTCGACTCCTCGTGTCTGTATTCAGGATGTAGGCTGCTGGTGTGGTGGAGTGGGTGGGAAACACATTGCGTGGAAACACACCTCGAAAGGGGATCTTCGGATCACGCTGGAGTATGCCCATCAGCTGCTCTGTATCCATGATGATGATGATGACTCTTAGCTGGCGTAGTCACACAGCACGTTTCTTTGCTGATCCACGCTGATGACGTTATCAAACTCGGCGTAGCAAATCACGTTAATGGTGTGGGCTAGAGGGGTGGCGAAACGCAGTTCCAACCGTAGGTTTCCTTTCTTCAGCAAAGCCAGTTGATGATCGTGTTCCAAGGTGGGGGTGAGGTCAAAGGCGAACAATGTGTACCCACGGCTAAAGTCGTCTCGAGTGATGGTATTGCCTTCGTCCTGGTTGTTTTGTCCTGTGGCTGTAAACAGGTTCAGGTAGGTCCGCACATAGTTTTTGTTAGCAAAGTCCGGTTGTAATGGACGGGCTGGAATTTGATGGCCGGCCACGTGCAGTGCCACAAAGTTGATGTTGAAATGTTCAAAGTTGAACGGATTCTCAGCCCAATTTCCATTGAAAGTGGTGTTGGTCACACACGCCAGGGTAAGACGTTTAGGAAGATCCCCTAGAAATAAATTTTCACGGTTGGCCATCATCGTACCTGCTGGCACAGAGAACACCTTGGTCTGTACGCGTCGGATGGGGTACAGGGCTGCTTTTTTCGATAAGGCTTCCATGTGACTCAGCAACACGCCCTGTTGCAAATCTACCGTACGGACAAACAGGGCTGCATCTTCAATGACGATGTTGTAGTCGACACCCCCGGCTCCACCGGCCATTAAGGCGAACGCGGGTAAGGAACGGATCAACTTGATCTTGATGGATACACCGTTTATCATGTAGCGGTCTTGCAGGAACAGATCGGCGTGCAGTCGTCCCATCATCTCGATGGACTTGCTTTGGGCTGCCATTCTTTTGCGTACGACGAACCCATTATTGGCACCCATCAGGCTGTTCATGACTCCGGGTGTATCCTTGAAGTACAGCTGAGCTTGTAAGTGTGATTTTTTGGCATCACTGCCGTACGACAACAGCGTCTCCATGTAGGCTCGGTACGGGTACGTATTGGTGGACGTACTGATGAGTTTATCGTTCAGACCTATATCCACCTGTTGGAACAAGGAGTGCAGCCAAAGATTCACCGGGCTTACTACCGCATCGTCCGCTATGGGCGTCCCGTCGTTGTCCATTATTTTGGCTTTCACGTACAAGTACGTGTGGGCTAAATCCAGGTAGGCCGTATCTTTGTTTTCAATGGTAAATTCCACGGGGCCCACCCCCGTCAGGCTAGCCAGGGGTCGATGTTCTACCCAACGTCCTTCGGCTACACTGGTTTGGGTGGGTGGAATAGTCCACAAATCCAATTCACTGTTGGTAGACGGACACGACTCGGAGTGAATGGATGCCATTATGCGAAGATATCTCTCCTACTACTACTCCTCTTCTTCTTCTTATTCTTCTGGGTCTGAGTCCTCCTCTGGGGTGTGCGTCGTCGGTGTGTTGGACGTCGAATGACTCTTCGCTGTGTCGGAGTTTGTCTTTTAAGGGCTTTGGCGATCAAGACGCCGCCCGCTTCTTTAGCCCGTCGTTTGAAGGCTTGTCGGGGTGCTGTGCCTTCCATCACATCACCGGCCACGCGCAATCCACTGCGTACCGCTTGTTTCCCCACCGCTTTGACACCCCGTGTCACCAAGGGTAAAAACGTTTTCACAATGCTGCCCAGTATGTTCCCCAATCCGTGACCTCGTTGCATGCGTGCACCGCTAAACATGGGCAAGCCTCCGCCCGTTTGTTTCTTGTAGTAGTCGGCATAGCTGGGCGTATGGCACTGGTAAGGCACGTACATTATACGAAGTGAGGAGAGCGGACTTGTCGGAAATGAAGTGTCAGCACCACTTTTCCTCGTTCGAATGCGATCGGGCGTCCCGTGTCATCTCTTATATCCACCGTGATCGTGTTGATATCGGTATGTCGTACGGGCAGGTACATTATATGGTTGAAACTCTGGTTGACTTGATCGCCATACGTCTTGCTAATGGGCACCACCCGTAACAGAGGTGTGTTCACATCACCCACAATATGGCTGTCCACTGCGTCCGAGTAGACGTACAGTGCGTACATACCTACTTTCATATCCATCAACATGGTACCGTTGTCAATGGTGGGACCCGTGTAGACGCTCTGAGGCAGCCGTAACATTTGCTGTAGTGTAGGACTGAGTTTCACAGCCACGTTAGGGCTCAGCATGATAGAGCTCTTGTCGTTGTGTACGTTGACATCGAAGAACACGTTTTTCTTGAAGCGAAAGGCTATCAGGCGTGTTGCACTATCCGTGCTCTCCTTTAGAGCCTTGTACTCCAACAAGGCCATCAGACCCTGACTGAACTTCTGGGGCGTATCGTATTGGCCTTCGGGGAGAGTCAGTCTGTAGATTTTACCTTGGTAGGTCACTTCGTACCATACTTCTTGGTCTTGTACGTTGTACCATGAGTAAGGGTATTGAATATCCACCAGTCCACATTCCCATCGTCCAGGTAAATGTAACGGTTGGGGTAATTGAGTGACATACTTGGTCAAGGTGTTGTCAGGAAACACTTCGAGTGAACTATTACTGGGCAACGTCAGGTAAAACATGACGACTGAGTTGTTCTGGCTTCTGCACCGGGTTTTTATAGGAGTTATTAGTAGGGATCCCAGTAAGGGCCCACCCCCCAGGTCTTGGGCGCCTTACCTCGGCGTTGTGATCGTCGCGTTGACTTAGATCGGCTACGTCCCCGTCGTGGTTGTGGTATTTTGGACGGCGGCGGCGGCGGTGACATGGAGTCCCAAGAAGAGGAGGGTGGAGGTGGAGGTTGGTGTCGGGTCGATTGCTGCATAAAGGCCCAACGGTTAGGATTCCCTACCAATTCTTGAGGGGTGTGTATGTCTTTTAATCCCTGAGCAAAGACTTCCCAGCCCGGTGGATTAGAGTGTTTGCGAGAACGTACCATATCGTTGATCAAATCGGTCATATGAGACCCCGGCACCACTTTGTTTCGAATCAGCAGTTTTCCTTCAGCGTTCCAACTCATATCGGCATTCTGTTTCACCCGGTCCAACAATAAACGGGCCTTGGTCTTGAAGGCTTTAGGCACACTGGTCAACACTTCCTCTTCCAGCTCAGGTGAAGGTGGTGACGGGGATGTCAGTGTGGGCGTTGTGGTGGTGGGTAGTGGTGGTGGTGTACTACTACTCCCCCCTCTATATTGATCCATAAACGTCTGGTACCGGTTCAGCGTATGATGGTAGAGTTGAATTTTCTCGTGATCGGGTAGTCGACGTTGCAGTATACTATTCATCTCTTCATCCAGAGACTGCAGTTGTTGCACTGTGGCAGGCACGGGATAGGGTGATTGCAAACTCTGTAACAGTCGAGGTTCGACCAGCATCATTGTTTTCGTATGTTCCATGATGACGTTAGCGTCCCAAGATGGAGCCTAGTAACGATCCCAGTACAGTAGCGGCTAAGGGTGCGAGGAGTGCGCCGAGAAATCCACCTCGCTGTAACACCTGTTTCTTTTTCTTGACACTGCCCGTCTTCTTCACCAACGTTCGGAGACCCGCCTTGTGCCGTTGCAATTTCCCTTTCTGCAGAAGACTGAGTGGAACATTGCCTTTTAACACATTATGGGCCACTTCACACAAACACCGTACCAAGTCGGCATCCGCCCCGCGCACCAGGGCCCGGCCCACCTCCGGTGGCGCGCTGCGTAATACGCGCAGAGCCGGCGCGTGCTTGCGTATCCGTGCAGACATGATGATGAATGACGGCTAGAGTGCGTTGTCTTCTTCTTTTATCTTTTATCTTTTATCTTTTATCTTTTATTTGGGTGTGTACACCGTCTGCACCTCGCCGGGAAAAATGAGGGTACGCAATCGAAGGGTGGAGGGCGTGTCTTGTTTCAAGTCAATGAGTAGATACCCGTGAGCGGGTTGGGTAGCATCTTCAAAGGCTTCTCGTACAAAGGCCGTGTTTTTTAGGGTACATCTGTTGGGCCAGGTGCGTAATTTGTGAAGCGTCTCTGGGGTTTTTGAATAACACCACATACTGAGCATTCAAACTAATGTTCCTGTGCTCTTTGTTCTTACTGAAGAGATTCTGCACGATGTAGATGATGCTCAACCGACGATGATGGCTTCCTTTGGTAAAGAGACGGGTGATTCGACTGTCCGTTTTCGTCATGAGATCGTCCACCACCACCAAGGTGTCTTGGGGTGTATCCTCAGGGGGTAAGCCTTCCACTAAGGTGAGTCCCGGGACACGTGCCAGTTCCTCGTACGCGGGTTGCCAAGCTCCATAACACCACAGGATGCGAGCTAGAGGCGGTGAAATGAGGGCGGACCCGTGTTGGATCAGACGTTGAACGAAGTGTGTTTTTCCCGACCCTGTCGGTCCAGCGATGAGACACGTGAAAGGATGCTGCCACCGAGGATCCATAGTTTTAGTTTTTTTTTATT
Organism: Hanleya hanleyi; assembly: GCA_036873755.1. Taxonomy (NCBI): domain Eukaryota; kingdom Metazoa; phylum Mollusca; class Polyplacophora; order Lepidopleurida; family Hanleyidae; genus Hanleya; species Hanleya hanleyi. The sequence continues at coordinate 32,616 of JAVTVY010002198.1, forward strand.
TTTTTGTTTTTTTTATTTGGTGATTTGCGCTCGGCGTTTAGAAGCCCACCCCCGTTGTCGTGGATCCCACCGGGGATCGTAGTCGAATGGATACCGTTGTCGTGGTAAACGTGATTCACGGGGATCCACTGCAAATATGTTTAGCGGCGTAGCAGTCGTGGTGTTGGTAGGTGTACTAGGTGTTGGTGGTGTTGATGGAGTGGAAGGATCGTCGCTT
>JAVTVY010002199.1:0-35926 GCA_036873755.1 Hanleya hanleyi
AAACACTGACCCAAGTTCTAGCATCCAGAATAATTCCCGCTCTCGGATTTTTCTCAAATCCAAAAGGGGAATCCTTAGTAGATGGATAGACGACGTCTATGATCTGAATACTAAAGTTATCCCAGCCGTGGTCGGGTCCAGAAAAATGCCTACCTATAAGCAATTGCTTTTTCCTAACGGATTTTCTGTGACCGTTTACCCTAAGATGGAGTCTTTTGGGTGGTCTTGCCAACATACTGTTGACCACACTTCTTACAGGAAACTAAATAAATACAGTTTGTAGTAGAACAACTAAGATCAACATACGAGTTAACAGAATATGAGTTACCAGTTAACGTGGAACTAAATGAAGCTGAAGTATTAAAGAGTGGACACGCGAGACATCCACGATGTCCACACTTAGAAATTTTGAAATTATTACATGTAGAATTCGGTGCTAAACAATCATCAAGCGCAATATTGCAAGGTTTGATGTCGTGGCCTTGCTTTGCTGTCAGAAATATATCTGTCATTTGGATTGAAAAAGGTCTTAGTGCATTTCGAACTATTAGAGACTCGGCCGAGAAACCTGCACTAATCGGGTCTGTCTTCATATTTTTTCTTTTAGTTGTGCTCATTATGTTTGTTGGGTGTGCAGGGGCCCGGCCTCGGGGACAACTTGTCCACCAGCAGAATCCAGGCATACACAGGTTAAAATTACAAGCGTCTAGTCCGTCATTCATAATCCACCCGTCGTCCATTAGAGAATATCCGCGTCCATAATCCAAAGACCTATTCCATTTCCATATAACAGTATTAGCACCAAATTCAAAAAGACAAAAGTATACATAAACATAGGCTTGTTTCCTGCAAGAGAGAAGCGGTCAACAATTTCAATGATGCCGGCAAGACATCATGATGTTCCAAAATATCAAATCCGTATCGCTGATCAGTATTCTTAATCCATAATATTCGTTATAGAGTCGTCATCTAAAAATGATGTACCTCAGTCACGCTTTGATTGTGACTGTTCATATGAATCACGAGATTCTGATGAACTATACCTCGTCGTAACGAGCGTTTTTTAAAGAGCTGCTACATTCTTGTCTCGCTCTCTTGCCTTCCCAAACAGGAGAGTATCGTATCAATAACGTGTTTATTTGAAAACATTTGCAAACCATCATCGACACACTACACATTGTCTATATGTTCTGCTATGTTCCCTCAATATGTTTTCAAACTACGTTCTAACGTTAATGCCACGAAAATGTGTTGGGTGGTCTATGTCATATTACGTCAAAATGTTCTGTATGCCGGGTAAATTCAACATGGCGGCTATTACGGAGCCCAACATATTTTTGGCATAATTCAAGGTTGAATCGCAGGAAATTAATTTGCTTGACCTCAAATGCTTACTATTTACTTGTTGAGCAGCTAAAACCAGGATTCAGACCAACGAGATGAGAATTACCGGAAAACTAAATTTTGGCAAAATCGGTACAGTGAAAAATCGGTCAGAACATGCCCGCTTATAATATGATGTCACTCTGACGAAAGATGAGCTAATCAAATATTGTTCACATGTTGAGATAGAGCTTGACCCCCCCCCCCCATAATTGATAGTGTGAACATGTTCAATATCCCGTCAAACGCAGGGAAGCGGAACTCCCACCGCCAGCCAACCATAATGGGACACACCTAAATTTGCCCTGATCTGATGGGGTTATACTCCCATATATATATATACAGAAGGTAGCATATCTTAACTTGTGAAACCATGGAGTTGTTGTTTAATGAGAACGTATTACACTTTGTATACGGTATATAAACCATGCCATTTCTTCAGTCCAAATAATGAACATAAAGTTCGAAGAATGCAGTCGGAATATAATGATGCAGAAAATCAAGGAGACTATTGGTTATTTTTCTTATACCATTTCTTCACATCAGAGGACCACTCTTTATAAACGGAAGTCTTAACGGAAGAGTTATATTTCAATCTGTAAATCGAATTATTATTATTATTATTAAGAAATTATCTTGAAATCGAAAAATATTTCAACTTCATGCATCAAAGCCACACAAAGAAGTTTTCATCACACAAATATAACGTCTAAAGTTATCTCTATTATAAAGTCACATAATTCTAGAAAGCCTTCATGTGGAATTTGAGAAACAATGTCGTGAGCAATTCGTGCTGGAATTGTTTTGATCTGTTAGTCTGTTTAACCGCCATCTGAGATATTTATGCTGGGGATTCCCCTGACAAAAGGTACTCTCCGAATCTAAATATATATCTATATTAAGCCTGTATAGTTATATATATATATAACACTACAGCTGGCCGAATTCAGAACATGTTGCATCATGCTTGTTTTGTTACCCTGTTGGTATCGATTGGTCCGGTAGAGGACTAATTAACGTAGAATGGTGATAAATATATGAAATGTTCGAAAAAAAATCCCGTTGGGATTCACCTGAGGTATACATGCACCTATCGGAGGAACTCTTTGGAAGTTCTGGGAGTATTAAGGTTCCATGTATGGGATTAACGAATGCTATTTCTGGGAGATAAATCAGCGATACAGGTTGATATGATTCTCAAAATTGATCGTTGTTACCTAATCGGTGACGTCATAGATTGTTCAAGTGATTATAGTTTCTGAATATAACATATGGCAGTAGTATGTAGCCGTGAAATCTGGTCGCATTTCTGCGGAGGGGGTGGGAAATGAGGGTTTGATGAGGGTGGATGAGGACCACTCTTTATAAACGGAAGTCTTAACGGAAGAGTTATATTTCAATCTGTAAATCGAATTATTATTATTATTACGAAATTATCTTGAAATCGAAAAAAATATTTCAACTTCATGCATCAAAGCCACACAAAGAAGTTTTCATCACGCAAATATAACGTCTAAAGTTATCCCTCTTATAAAGTCACATAATTATAGAAAGCCTTCATGTGGAATTTTAGAAACAATGTCGTGAGCAATTCGTGCTGAAATTGTTTTCTTAACTGATCTGTTAGTCTGTTTAAACGCCATCTGCGATATTTATGCTGGGGATTCCCCTGACAAAAGGTACTCTCCTAATCTAAATATATGTCGATATTAAGCCTGTATAGTTATATATATAACACTATAGCTGGCCGAATTCAGAACATGTTGCATCATTCTTGTTTTGTTACCCTGTTGGTATCGATTGGTCAGGTAGAGGACTAATTAACGTAGAATGGTGATAAATATATGAAATGTTCGAAAAAAATCCCGTTGGGATTCACCTGAGGTATACATGCACCTATCGGATGAACTCTTTGGAATTACAATTACAAGCGTCTGGTCCTTCATTCATAATTCAGCCGTCGTCCATTAAAGAATATCCGCGTCCATAATCCAAAGACCTATTCCATATTCCATATAACAGTATTAACACCAAATTCAAAAAGACAATCATAGTATACATAAACATAGGCTTGTTTCCTGCAAGAGAGAAGCGGTCAACAGTTTTCAATGATGCCGGCAAGACATCATGATGTTCCAAAAATATCAAATCCGTATCGCTGATCAGTATTCTTAATCCATAATATTCGTTGTAAAGTCGTCATCTAAAGAATGATGTATCTCAGTCACGCTTTTATTGTGATCTAGAAGTACATGGGTTCATACGGCCCCTAGCCCCGGGTTAAGCGGAATTAGGCACAAGTTACGAAACGTAACGCCATAGATCTTGCACGCTACGCTCGTATTTTGCTATCAGCATGCGATATGTATCGCCAAATTTGAGAAACTTTGAGTGGAGGCGCTTGGTGGTGTAGCCCTGTTTTATAAGTTTCTGCAACAATGTTTTATGACGTTGATTAAAATCGTCACATTTAACACAGGATCTAGCAAATGCTACTAGGCGTGATATGTATACGCCATATGCAGTTTCCACTGGAATATTACTGGGAGTATTAAGGTTCCATGTATGGGATTAACGAATGCTATTTCTGGGAGATAAATCAGCGATACAGGTTGATATGATTCTCAAAATTGTTAAGTTAGATCGTTGTTACCTAATCGGTGACGTCATAGATTGTTCAAGTGATTATAGTTTCTGAATATAACATATGGCAGTAGTATGTAGCCGTGAAATCTGGTCGCATTTCTGCGGAGGGGATGGAAAATGAGGGTTTGATGAGGGTGGAGGACGTCACGACCTTTGACCTTGGATCTGAGGTAACGTGGAGCATAGACAAGAGGTCACGTGATGGGTGCGCTGAATGCAACGATCAGGATTTTTTCTGGAACCCTAAAAAGCGGAAACACGGATTTCACGCTAAAAATTGGAGAAAATCCCCCGTCAAATGGGTCTAGGTAGGCTAATATTGGTCCTAAGGGGTTGGGGGGTATCCAAGTGAAGCGCTCGTCGAGGCCGATCAAGTGATGAGTGGGTGCATGCAAAACTACGATTTTCCCTGAAAAATAAAATGCGGAAAACGGACTTTACACACGAAACTGTGAAGAACGTCCATCATCTAGGTCTAGGTGGACTAATGTGCATCCATGGTGGGATAGTGGATGCATGTAAAAGTAGGATTTGTCCGAAATAAAAAGCGGAAAATGGACTTTACACCTAAAGCAGGGAATAGCCCATGTGTGTACACTGCAAAAAGTGGTTACATGTTTAACTTTTCATTTTGAGATGGGTAACATATGAGATGCTTCATAATGCTACATGTTTCACCCTGTTTTCCCATGAAAACATGTCTCAAAGACGTGAGAATACAGCTATTTGAGGGTTGTGACATGTTTCAATCGCGTTGCCGTTTCACTATAATGACCCGAATAGCTGTTTGAAACATCAAAGCCGAAACACGTACAACCGAGTCGCAAAAGCGACATGTCTCAAGGAACACAGTATAAAAGAGAGATAATGTTGTCTGGTGCATGGAAGCACTGGCTCCCAAAAATTTATTTCTGGTCTTCAGCGATCGAGAATATATGTGTCGGTATTGGGAATAAACAGACCGAGCAATTTAACTGAAGTACTTGCATCGTAATATAACTCTTCCAGGCCTAGGGTATTCGACTGTTTGAGGCCTGCCATGGCCTGGGAAGAGACGCCTCCTCCCCACTAAATATTTGTTCACTCCTTGATTCTAAAAGCCCCCAAAATATATCTTGGGGTCCTCTCTGCTAGAAAGTGCAAAAATCCAAAAAATTCAATCTTTGAACACTTCGCAGTTACATGTACGTCATATTCTAAATATGACTTTTTGGTCGATTTTTTGGTCAGATTTTCCATTTTGTTTATTTGTTCCAGGTTCTCCGAAGTAAACTACATATACATTAGGGAAGAATTATCTGATTTGAAATAAAATAGCTCATGCACTCTTTTATCCACAAAAAAAAAAAAAAAAAAATCTTGAAGAAAACGGTAAAATACCACTTTTCTGGTACCCCACATGATCGCCACTTTAAATTTGCCAATGATTCATACCAAAACAATACACAGCAGTGTCGCTATAAAAAGAGTGACATTGATGGGGCATCATTGAGGGCTCGCGTTGGAAGAAACAACAACTGTGTTCTTTGTGTGACCAGAGCTACATCCAGTATTTTAAATGTGTGTAGCGCATCAGGATATTTTACCAAACCATGCAGGCATCTTCACATTTCCATTTAAATACTACACTAATGTTTCGTCATTTACCTTGACCTATTGAATAGAGTAAATTGGTAAAAACTAGGAAGCGCACGTGATGTCATATAGCCAATCAACATTGGAGCTTGCCAACACAGTGCGGCGAGGATTTTCTTTGATGTCAGCCTGTGACATTTTCAAATATGGCAAGTGGTGGTTGTATTGATGTTAATGTCTTTCGAATAGTCAATCAAAATTGAATTTTAAAGAGGCCATACATTGCCCTCCTCCTAATATGGATCACGGAATATTTATAGAGCTATGACATCATCAAAATCATATTCTGATCAGATATTGTGTTTATATGTTCAGCCAAGGCAACACATGTGGTGTTCGACTTGGATATGCGAAGATAAAACCAGGAGGAGAGAGGGGATATTATGTTTTATCTTTATGAAAATATTGAATATTGTTTGTGTGTAAAACAATTTTTCTCCTTCCTTCCTGACTGTGACCACTGTTGCGACAACTCGAGACGAGTCCAGGACTCCGTTATCTTAATAATCATCTGCGATCCGTATTCCATTTCCCGAAACGGAATGGAATTTCAACGACTCTCACTCGAAGATATTTACCGCGAGCAGATGAATGAATGATAGAATCATTTTCAAGTTGCAGACATTCATGTATCTAAGTCAGCAAGTATGGTCAATATCTGTATGCAATATACATGTAGTACCCCTGTTGAGAGCTGCTTCCTGTGTGCTGGATTAGGCTGTGTCATGTCAACAGACCGATGTGGCAACTTGAGTAAATTATTATTTTGGTTAATATCTGAATGTAAATGTACCATTTGGTGTAAATCTGTGATCTAGTTCATCAAAACATGAGCACATTATTGTCATGAACAATTTGCACGCCATGATAAATGGGTTCACATCAGGAATTATGATGTACCGAACATATATCTGTCTGGAATGATCACATTCATTGTTAACCTGAGGAGCAAGCTTGTCTATTGTATATGTTCCTGTCTGTAGCCTATCGTTATTGTTGGTTTACACCGGAGTTGGACTTCCATCGAAGATAAGAGAATAAAAACTGATGCAAGCTGAATTTAATAAACGATTCGTGTATTTCTGTTTCTTTCACAGGCGATCTGGCGATCTGATGAAACATGTAATGGGAGATAGACTATTTTGAATCACTTCCAAGTTTGAGACATATTCGGACGCGTTTCGGTTGCGACATGTCCCAAAAGTTGGGACAAAGTCATGTTTGGGCTTAGACGTTTCATTTTGAAACATGTAGTCGGCCGTAACATGTTTCAGATTGAGAGATGTACATACAATACATGTTTCACTCTGCAGGATGTCACATGTTTCAAACGGACACATGTTTAACGACGACATGTCCATATTGATACATCATTAACACATATGAGGATGACACGTGTTTCAAATTGAAACATGAAGCCGTTTCCAAATGAAATATGTACCTACTCACATGTCCCAAAAGTTGGGACAAAATCATGTTTCATTTTGAGACGTTAAACATGTCGCCAGTTTTTACAGTGTATGGGATCCACAAGGGTAGTGAATTCACGTGATGGGTGAGATGGATGCAAAACTATCCCAGGAAAAAATACGGAACACTGACTCGCTACTGAAAGGACGGACATTACACCCCTATGATGGTTGGGCGAGCAGCTATACATATATAGCTATATATATATACATATATATCCCACAGGATGAGCATAAGGATTACCGTGGGATAGACTCAGCACAGGGAGCTCTCCACTCAACACACTTTACCCCAATACATTCTCAATATGTCCAGGCGCGCCTCATGGGGCCCAACTTGGGGCATAATAAAGTGCCATTCTTTATCAAGTAAAAATATAAAACCAAGGCATATTAATGTATGGTTGCCATGTAACTGTACCAATTTAAAACCATATCATATTAGTGTATGGTTACCATGTAACTGTAACAATATAAAACCATGACATATTAATGTATGGTTACCATGTAACTGTAACAATTTAAAACCTTATCATATTAGTGTATGGTTACCATGTAAATGTAACAATTTAATACGATGGCATATTAAAGTATGGTTGCCATGCTACTGTAACAGTATAAAATCATGACATGTTAATGTATGGTTGCCATGTAACTGTAACAATTTAAAATCATATCATATTAGTGTAAAGTTACCAGAAAACCATGGCATATTAATGTATGGTTACCATGTAACTGTAACAATATATAATATAATATAATATAATATAATATAATATAATATAATTTTATATAATATAATATAATATAATATAATATATTCTGTAACAATATAAAACCATGGCATATTAATGTATGGTTGCCATGTAACTGTAACAATTTGAAACCATGGCATAGTAATATATGTTTGCCATGTAACTTTAACTGTACTGGTTTCAATACATCTTATAATTAGGGGCATCGCGTCTGGGCCTGTCTGTTTTCAGAGTAATATTCTCTGGCTGGCTGTTTTTTCCTGGAGCGTGGCCAGTGAGTGCGTGATCTTAATTGCTATGTTCGTCTTCTTTAAGTAGTTTGATTCGCCATATCTGTCTGTATGGTTCGAAGATCATGATGTTTGTGAAAAGTGTGTTTGTGGAAATTGGCATCCAGAAACGTAGATCCTATAATCACATACGCAAGCATCGTCGCTCTCACAGACAGGCAATAAATGAATATAGCGAAACAGTGGGGATTAGTAAACAGTTAAACAAACCCATGTTAACTTGGTGGCCTTAGAATTTTAGTAGGACAATGGGACAGACATATCGTTTGTACACAGTAAATTAATGAATGTAGAATCTATCACATTGTATCAATTTCGAATACTCCAAAATACAAAAAAACATGCTCACACAAAGGTACGATCGACAAAATTCATAGTAAAACGACTAAAAGATGAGAAATGGGTCAAATAGATACCGATTCAGGATGTGGTTTGTTAAGCAATTACAATAGGATGTGCCCTGTTTAACCGAAGTAGATTTTCCCAGGTTTTCTTCATTGAATACGATATGAAGTTTATTTATATTTTGTTATATTATCAGTATTTGACAGCGAGAAACATAAAACTAGCGTATAAAAAGATCTTAGAACATTTAAATGGAATTATCCTGTCTTTCGATAGCTATATACTAGCGTAAAACCCGTCTTTCGGACCAGGACTTGCTCTTTTTAACCCTCCTATACACTCTCCTGCTCTCCCATACCCTCTTCTACCCTCACATACGCTCTACTACCCTCTGGTATCTGCTTCGGATACAATCCTCAACATTTTTGAATGACGACAGTGGACGTGGAATGGATTTTAATTTTCTTCTAAACTTTCCACCAAAATACTTCCCAACCTCCAATGGGTGTTGGATGCCCTTCTTGATTTTTGTTTCACTTAGATCATACCGAGTGACGCACAGATATCCCGACATAATTTCCCGACCTTGCGGCCAAAACTGTGGTCTTACCGGTCGGATAAATATAATGTTCCTGGTCCGCAGTGGACATTCAATGCCCTTTTTGACGCCCCATCTTCCTTCCCATCTGGGACCCCCAGCACAGTTGGATGACGACATATACTCATATATTCTAAAGTATATACATGATATGTTTCCGGCCCCCTGTGGTCCGTTGAGTGCCCTTTTTGATTTTTCTTCTGGTTTTAGGTCAGTTTTCCCAACCACCTGTCCAAACAAACTCTGCAGTGGGCGTCAGATGCCTTTTTACTTCTTTCTTTTAGGTTACCCACAGTGACCTAATGATGTTTCATGACATTTCGACCAAACCTTGGCCGAACTGGTCGGACAAAGAATCAAAGAACCACACAAACAGAGACGGTAACTATAGTTATAGTTATATATGTAGGGCTTACCCTGTGATAGTTACAGTTATATATGTAGGGCTTACCCTATGATAGTTACAGTTATATATGTAGGGCTTACCCTATGATAGTTACAGTTATATATGTAGGGCTTACCCTATGATAGTTACAGTTATATATGTATGGCTTACCCTATGACAGTTACAGTTATATATGTAGGGCTTACCCTATGACAGTTACAGTTATATATGTAGGGCTTACCCTATGATAGTTACAGTTATATATGTATGGCTTACCCTATGACAGTTACAGTTATATATGTATGGCTTACCCTATGACAGTTACAGTTATATATGTAGGGCTTACCCTATGACAGTTATATATGTAGGGCTTACCCTATGACAGTTATATATGTAGGGCTTACCCTATGATAGTTACAGTTATATATGTATGGCTTACCCTATGACAGTTACAGTTATATATGTAGGGCTTACCCTATGATAGTTACAGTTATATATGTATGGCTTACCCTATGACAGTTACAGTTATATATGTAGGGCTTACCCTATGACAGTTACAGTTATATATGTAGGGCTTACCCTATGACAGTTACAGTTATATATGTAGGGCTTACCCTATGACAGTTCCAGTTATATATGTAGGGCTTACCATATGACAGTTACAGTTATATATGTAGGGCTTACCCTATGACAGTTACAGTTATATATGTAGGGCTTACCCTATGACAGTTACAGTTATAAATGTATGGCTTACCATATGACAGTTACAGTTATATATGTAGGGCTTACCCTATGACAGTTACATATGTAGGGCTTACCCTATGATAGTTACAGTTATATATGTATGGCTTACCCTATGCCAGTTACAGTTATATATGTAGGGCTTACCCTATGACAGTTACAGTTATATATGTAGGGCTTACCCTATGACAGTTACAGTTATATATGTAGGGCTTACCCTATGACAGTTACAGTTATATATGTAGGGCTTACCCTATGACAGTTACAGTTATATATGTAGGGCTGACCCTATGATAGTTATAGTTATATATGTATGGCTTACACTGTGCCTTCATGGAAATGCATATAGATTATTGTCACCCGTGCCGTGGAATTGTTCCTTTGATTAAGTCGAATACCGCAGAATAATAATTGCACGCTGTTTTTTTTGTCTCCCAAAAGTAAACTTACCCACTTGACCTTATTAGTTGCACGCATTTAAGAGATTTTCGCTTCCTACACAGGATTAAATCCATGTGTACTGACTGACTGAATTTATTTACACTCAGACCACTATATTGTGGTATATGAGGTACATTCTTATGACAATTGCGGGTACACAGCAGGACATTATAATGTGCATATGTTAAACTATATATATATATGTGTATAGTTTACCAAGGGAATATTTATATACCACTGATGGTTAATTCTATATTTCTCAGCATACTACGTGAACTATTTGTCCAGACTTTAGAATGTTTTGATGACAGTGTCCAGAAATTTACATATCTTTATAAGCTGTGGCTTATATAAACAACAGAAAATACCTTTGAGTTTGAGAACAAAGGAGTTATTGGTGAAATATTGGTGAATGAACAATATTCGATCGTTTGTTAAAAAAGAATATTGAAGTACATGTACATAATGCGATTCATCTCCAATAGATCCACTGGTACATCATTTACAGGTTCTGTCATTTCTTCATATGTTTTCCCATCTTCCTGTCTCAATAGGGAGTCTATGATTCGAAGTACGGAATTTCTTGAATAGGATTCTGAATTGGAGGGTGGTGTTATTAAATACTTTCCGAGATGTATAGATTCTTTAAATACTTAATAAAAGGTACCTTTGGAGGAAAGGGAAATAGATTCGTGTCAGTTTTGATTGAGTTTATATCTCAGGCGTATTTCAATGTTCTTTTTCATGACATGTATACTTGGAAAGACTGGGACAACCAAATATTGTTCATTCCACATTGTTGAAATATTAATTTGAAATTTTCTAACCACGTGTGTTGATAAACACCCTATTCTGTGTCTCGGAGAAGTGAATTGTACACCAAATAAGATAATTTCGGTTTATCACTCCCCATTATAATATGTCCCCAAAACGAAATAATTCTTTTCTTGACCAGTAACTGGAGCGGGTATCTGCCTAATTCCCCATACAACAAAAAGATCGAAGTTCCTTTGTTTACTCGAAGGATGTACCTTAGAAATTCCAAATGCATATTTCCAATAATTCTACATCTCCACAACCATACAACAGTATTGGCGAGATGACTGTCAAATAGAGAGAGGGAATTAAGGTTTAACGTCGCACTCAGCAATATTTCAGCTATATAGCGACGATTTTAAAATAAGGATAATTGCAAGTCAATAGGAATATAAAATTGATTTTCGGTTTAACATAAATATTGCTCTTTTAGCACTATCAACTAAATATTTCTTCGCATGCACAAAGCTTCGGGTTTGGGAGAAGGTAAGACCCAGGTACTTGTACATATTAACAATGTCAATACTAATAGTGCCAAAATGGAGTATGCATTGGTATTCCTTGCTCCGAATATTACAACTCAAGTTTAGTTAACATTTTCGTTTATTTTCCATGTTTCACAATACATGGCAAATACATCTACATTGTGTTGGAGTTCCCTTTCGTTGGTTGCCAATATTATTGTGTCTTCTGCATATAACAATATCAATAACTGCAGATAATGAAGTTATCATCGAAAGTTGCGAGATCTATACCAGAGCAATTGTGAGCAAGTAAAAACGATTCAAGATCGTTTAAGAACAATGCGAAAAGCAGAGGAGATAAATTTTCACCCTGTCTAACACCAATATTGCAATTAAAGAATTCAGTATATTCGCCATTATGTAAAACACAAGATTTTATATTCTGATATATATTGTAAATTACTGTGAATATCTTCTCATTGATATTGTATGACAATAGTATTATCCAGAGGCCGTTGCGCCAAACTGTGTCAAATGCCTTTGCAAAATCAACATATACACAACAAAATTTCTTTTTCCTAGCTTTAAGAAGTTCTATCAGAGGATACAATACAAAAATATTATTAGCTATAGAATAACCCTTGCGAAAGCCCGTTTGATTCTCTTTTAAAATTCTGTACGCTGACAGACGAACTGCCCACAGTGATAAGATACCCACTGCTGGAATTCGTTGCCGTAGATATATAAGGGTCATTTGTTCTTTGGCCATCCATTCAGGATCACTGACTTCAGTTCTCTCATATCTTTCTGTGTTGCTTCGCGTATTTCAGCTAATTTTGCATCTGTGACTGGTAGGTTCGAAATGATGCTGAAGCACGAAACCTAGTTTTCTACACTGTCACATTCCCTAAGGGTTGCTCGAGATAATATGTCAGCAACAACCAGTTGAAGACGAGGTGGAGCTTGACTGAGTACAGTACTGTTACAACAGTCCTCCAATTTTTCATCAACGGCGTGATTTTAGCGATCTCTGTGTCAGAGAACGTGAATGTATTGAAGATTTCTCTCCCATGTTGACGGAAAAGCACTGCATTGTTCCTTGTTGGTTTTCCCTGCCATACTCAAATTCAGGTACAGTCCGGCAGTTTGTTTCCAACACCATCGGCGTTTCGCTAGATTGCTGAACCTCATCAAGAGCAATGAGATTGAAATGATCCACAAATTGCCACCACATGCAGACTGTACGCGGAGACATATCCGCTGTTAGTCACCAGCTGATGTTGGCGATTTTTGGAACAATAGAGATGAATTCTCATTTCCTCGTCACTCCGCAAAGAAATTCTCCGGACACTTGGGTATAGAGAAGTGCAGACAACGCACACGACAACATCTACTGGCCAGGCATGTGTGCTCATATCGCCGACATGGTATCTACATGTGACATTTTCTTGGAAAATTGCAACTCTAACCAGAAGGAACCCATGGTACCATCTCCCATACCAAGTCTGCCGTGGGAAGTGAGTCTAACCGACATTTTCTGTTGAGAAGATTCCGATTATTTGGTACACTGTAAAAATTGGCGACATGTTTAACGTCTCAAAATGAAACATGATTTTGTCCCAACTTTTGGGACATGTGAATACGTACATATTTCATTTTGAAACCGCTTCATGTTTCAATTTGAAACACGTGTCATCCTCATATGTGTTAATGGTGTCTCAATATTATACATGTCGTTATTAAACATGTGTTAGTTTGAAACATGTGACATCCTGCACAGTGAAAGATGTGTTGTATGTACATGTCTCAATCTGAAACATGTTACGGGCGACTATATGTTTCAAAATGAAACGTCTAAGCCCAAACACGACTAAGTTGGGACATGTCGCAACCGAAACGGGACCGAACATGTCTCAAACTTGGAAGTGTTTCAAAATAGTCTCTCCCATTACCGGTACATGTTTCATCAGATCGCCAGATCGCCTGTGAAAGAAACAGAAATACACGAAACATTTATTAAATTCAACATGCATCAGTTTTTATTCTCTTATCTTCGATGAAAGTCAAACTCGGGTATTAACCAACAATAACCATAGGCTACAGACAGGAACATATATAACAGACAGTTTGAGCTTGTTCCTCAGGTTAACAATGAATATGATAATTTCAGACAGATACATGTTCGGTACATCATAATTCCTGATGTAAACCCATATATCATAGCGTGCAGATTGTTCATGACAATAATGTGCTCAAGTTTTGGTGAACTAGATCATTGACTTCACACGAAATGGTACATTTACATTCAGATATTAACCAAAATGATAATTTACTTAAGTTGTCACATCGCTCTGTTGACGAGGCGCAGCCTAATCCAGCAAACAGGAAGCAGTTCTCAACAGGGATACTATATTACATACAGATATAGACCATACTTGCTAATTTAGATACATGAATGTCTGTAACTTGAAAATGACTTCTTATTATCTGCTCGCGGTAAATACAGTCGTTGAAATTCCATTCCGTTTCGGGGAATGGAATACGGATCGCAGATGATTATTATAATCACGGAGTCCTGGACTCGTCTCGAGTTCTTGCAACGGTGGTCACAGTCAGTGAGGAAGGAGGAACATTGTTTCACACACCAACAATATTCAATATTTTCATAAAGATGAAAAATAATATCTCCTCTCTCCTCCTGGTTTCATCTTCGCATATCCACGTCGAACACTACACGTGTTGTCTTGGCTGAACGTAACACAATATCTGATCAGCTATATAAATATTCCGTGATCCATATTAAGAGGAGTGCAATGTATGACTTCTTTAAAATTCAAATTTGATTGGCTATTCGAAAGAAATTAACATCAATACAACCACCACTTGCCATATTTGGAAATCACACAGGCTGACATCAAAGAAAATCCTCGTTGCACTGTGTTGGCAAGCTCCTATCTTGATTGGCTATTTGACATCACGTCCGTTCCCCAGTTTGAACAGTTTACTCAATTCATTAGGTCAAGGTAAATGACGGAACAGTATTTAACTTGAAATGTGAAGATGCCTGGTTTGGTGTTATTTGTGTCACACAATGGCCGACTCCCGCGCAAGGCTGTAATTGTATATAGAGCAATCGTATTGAATATGTCCAGAAAATCTGTTGATGCGCTACATATATTTAAAATACTGGATGGAGCTTTGGCCACAGACAACACAGTTGTTTCTTTCAACGCGAACTCTCACTGGTGCCCCATCAATTCACTCTTTTTTTATAGCAATCCTGCTGTGTATTTTGTTGGTATGACTGTTTAACGAGATCACTCTTAACCCTTCCAAACATGAAGGGGCATCATTCCCTCACCCCAAACTTTCTACGCTATATCTCCGAAACAGCAAATTATTAGGAGCTGACACTGCTTGATTTTACAGCGTATTATATTTGAGTCAGTTTGTCCCTATTTGCATACCCCTCCCAGAAAAGGATCATTGATAAATTTAAAGTTGGGTTCATGTGGTGTACCAGAAAAATGGTGTTTTATCTGTTTCTTCGAGTTTTTTTCTTTCGGGGGGGGGGGGGAAGGATAAAAGAGTGCATGAACTATTTTATTTGACATCAGATATTCCCTAATGTACTGTGTAGTTTACTTCGGAGAACGTAGCACAAATAAACAAAGTGAACAATCTGACCGAAAAATCGACAAAAATTCATATTTAGAATATGACGTAACTGTGAAGTGTTCAAGGATTGGATTTTTTTAATTTTTGCACTTTCTAGCAGAGCGGACCCCAAGATATATTGTGGGTGCTTTTAGACACAAGGAGAGAAAACATATTTAGTGGGGAGGAGGCGTCTCTTCCCAGGCCTTGGCAGGCCTTAAATACCCTAGGCCTGGAAGAGTTATATTATGATGCAAATAATTCAATTAAATTGGTCGGTCTGTTTATTCTCAATACCGACAGATATATTCACGATCGCTAAAGACCAGAAATAAATTTTTGGAAGCCAGTACTTCCATGCATCAGGCAGCATTATCAGTCTTTTATACTGTGTTCCTGGAGACATGTCGCCTTTGCGACTCGGTTATACGTGTTTCGGCTTTGATGTTTCAAACAGCTATTCGGGTCATTATAGTGAAACGGCAACGCGATTGAAACATGTCACACCCTTCAAATAGCTGTATTCTTGCGTTTATGAGACATGTTTTCATGGAAAAACAGGGTGAAACATGTAGCATTATGAAGCATCTCACATGTTACCCATCTCAAAATGGAACGTTAAACATGTAACCGCTTTTTGCAGTGTAGTTTTGGACTATTACTCCAGGTACTTCGAACCAGCACAACTCCAGGACACCAAGTCATCCACCTTGACTGACCTTCATCTTTTCTCTTATGAACACGAATATATGCAGTCGCTCTCAAAAAGGGATCATTTCAAAGCACGTTCCTTCTCGTTCACTAAACGTTATATAGACGATATTCTGGCTGTGGGTAATCGCTATATATATGACGCAATGAAGGATATATATATCCACTTACACTGGATTAAAAGGTACCTACAGATAACCCTAACAGCACATCATATATATATATATATACCTATAGCTCTATAAAAATTAAGCGCATCTTCTTTTTCGCCGACTTTACGACCAGAGAGATGATTACAATTTCAACGTAGTAAAGTTTTCTTTTTAGGAGGGACCTGCTTATCACGTGTACATATCACGCTTATTAGCATTTGCTAGATCATGTGTGAAATGTGACGATTTTAATCAACGTCACCAAACGTTATTACAGAAACTTATAAAACAGGGCTATACCACCAAGCCCCTCCACTCGAAGTTTCTCAAATTTGACGATAAATATCGCGTGCAGGATTTATGGCGTTACGTTTCGTAACTTGTGCCTAATTCCCCTTAACCCGCGGCTAGGGGCCGTATGAACCATGTACTTCACGATTGTAAAGCTGTTCATATGAACACACACAATCAAAGCGTGACTGGGATTCCTCATTCTCTAGATAAGGACTTTACAACGAAACTTAATAATACTGATCAGCGATACAGATTTGATATTTTTGGAACATCATGATGTCTTGGCGGCATCAATGAAAACTTTAATTTAATTTTGTGCTAATGTTGTTATATGGAATGAGTCTTTGGATTACGCACGATGGCTGAATATTGAATGACGGAGGTATTTTTGTACCAAGTTTGAATACTCCAAAATACCCCGAACGTGCTTGCAGAGTTTCCGGTACATGTAATTCATAGTAAAACCAATATAAAATGAGAGAAGTGTCAAATAGAGACCACTTCAGGATGTGGTGTATTAACAACCAATTACAATAGGATGTGCCCGTTTGTACTGTGGTAGATTTTCCCAGGGGTTTCTGACATGAATACAACATGAACATCATTTATATTTTGTTATATCTTAGGGATCTGACCGAAAGAAACATAAAACCGGCTTAGTATAAAAGCAGTAGTAGATGGAAATGTACTGTTTTTAACTTTCGTATCGTAGGGCTAATATCCGAATATATATAAATATTTAGTCACACACAAAGGAGTTTTCCCCATATAAACGTCCCGTATCCTTTGCCAATTATTACTAGATAGAAGTGGTTCACAATATATAAACAGTGGGAGCAATGGGAGTGAAAAAAAAAAATGATCAGCTATAGAGCCATTACCTTATTTCATTATCACATTTACACGATGATGGCTATCACCCTTTCCGGGTCATGAGGAATAAGTTTGAATTGTAGGCCATCACCTTTATTTGGATTGATGAGCCCTGGCATCAGGTGATGACTGTCCGTCACCATTAAAAGGTGATCAACTGGCCCCCTAACCTTTTTCATCGTATTACCATCACTAAAAAGGTGATGTGCCATCACCATTTTTGTGGTTTAATGAACTGAACCCCAAAGCACGTCTTTTCAATTATTATTTATTCGTTGTAAATTTGTAAATTTCATATACTGAATATTAGCCTCGAAAAAATTGCGATGCTCCTTTGCTAAGCGTTCTAATGTAATTAAGTTTGACGTGTCTACTAAAAAATCCTTTCTTTCAATGCCTCGGAACTACCAAATTACCAGAAATACCATGTTTTTTTGCAAATTAACCATTCTTTGGAGGCTGATATTTCAGTATGTTAACTTAACGAAAAATATAATATTGCAGATTTTGGAGTGAAAAGAAATTATCACTGGTTCGAAGTAATTCCCCATATATAAACGGAGAGTTCAATGAATGTGAACGCCCAACGTGGGTCAGGTAGAGTCTGAACTGTTGTTCATTGAAACGCGTCCAATGTGGCAAGGGCTGGACACAGAGATTAATTGCATACGAAAGCAAATACGGCTGGCCAAACACAATCTAGATAAACCGAGATAATTTATAAGGGAAATACCGCCATCTGAGTTTACTAGATGCAATATGTGAGATTGCCTGGCCTATTTCGTCTATTGGTCGTTTTTTGGAGCAATTAACTGCAGGATTTTCCGTTGTAACAAAATCTGACTGCCTCAAACCAAAACCAATCTAGTTTTTCTAAATAACCATAATTCGTAATATCGGTATATTATGTACAAATATGATTCTGAATTAAGCTATCATATTTTTGTTTTTATGATCTTCATTCCGGTAAATGCCTGAAGAATATCACAATAAAACAGGCAGCATTTTTTTTATTAAAGATAACAGTTTTACATAACTGACCTTCGCAATTATTCAGATGCTGATAAGTAATCATGTGAACTTCAATACATTTTGGATTGGTATTGGATTCGAACATAACACGTTCTTCCAGGTGAAAAGAGTGCTTTCTGGTACATCTTTCAACACATGCCCGTGGGAAGGGGCATCATATCCTCACCCAAACAACGAAAGTGTCTGTACTATTTCCGAAACGACAAAAAATTCAGAGCTGACACATACTCCTTGACTTTATAACGTATCATATTGGGGTCATTTTGAGCCTTTTTGTAATTCGCGTCCTAACAGTGGATCATGGGTAAATTCAAGATGGCGTCGATGAGTGTATCACTGAAAAGTTGCGTTTTCAAATATGATACACAGTTTGTACACACCTTTAGACTCCTGACATAAGAAGAAACAATCGTCCAAATATTTTTTTCCTACGTTTCTGAAAGCCGTATGTCCACCTGGACCATATTTTCAACCACAGCATCAACTATTTTTCTTCTAGACACACTAAAGTCATTGTAGTGAACGTGTGGCCATTCTGGTTCCCATTTTTGTGCCAAGAATTTGTAAAAAAAATACATGTTGTTGAAATGGAACGTGCTGTTCTCAAAGATGAATTTAACGCTGTCCAATGAAAACTCCTCACTAAATCTGCATTCCAAAACCTCGGGATGTTTATCGACCTAGTATTCGATAGCTTCCAACCCTAATTCATGCGGTATGTTGCTATAAATTGATATATAAAGTATAGTTTCTGACGGTACATTTCCAGGTAAACAGTTAATGAAATCTAAATCATCTCTTACACAACTACTGATATATTTGGTGTATGATTTCAAGAGTATGTCTACCAGGTTACTGCTTCTATGTGTGGAGCAGTGTAGAAGCCCTTAACATCGCGTCGACTCTTAACGGCTCGACATGACGGCCCATAACGTCGCAATGTACACAATATCGATATGGTCAACTTTGAATATCGCAATGTCCGCAATGTTCCAAACGCATTTTGAAAGATCGAATTATGAGGAATAAGATTTACTTGTTATTTTGAGACTTTAATCTGTTTGAAGGAGAAGTGATTGTCCTATTTATCTACGATTTGTCCACGAAATACAGCTTTCCACGAACTCAACTTCCAAGATATGTCTTGTTTCAGGGCAAACATTGAGTTAGCCATGTAGTACAAAACATGGCACAAGCTTAAAATCTTTACTTCAAGATAGTCGCTCCCCATAGTATGTCTGGCGTCCATAATCAAAATATCTTATTCGCATTAAAAGCGACAATATAATAACATATGCCCGTTACAATAATGATTACTGTTGATATTCCTTGGAAAATTCCGAGGTGATTTCTCGCGTGGAATTTATCTTAGTGTAGCTTTAATTTTGCTTGCTCAATGAGAGAATGAGTTGAAAGTGTGGTGGGTTGAACTTGGACATCATGGTGGACCATGGAGCCGAAATTAGGTCGATACTTCATGTAAGGAGCTATTGTCTAGGTCTTTGTGTCGCTGAAAAGGCACAAGTCTAGACACATTGTTGTCCCCAGACTTGGCTATTGTATGCATTGTCTCATGATTCTTACATGGAGTATGAACCCGAAATTACATCACTGTGACGTCATCGGAGAAGTCACTTGTGGCCCATACTCATCCATTGTGCAGTCATACTCGGAGAATATTAGGGAAAGCGTATAGTCCGGCAGATATGTAACAAAAAAAGGGTCGATTGTGCACTTTGTGATAAAAGCATGAAACTTTGCATAGTGACAGAGAAACACATATTATTCATTTTTAGAGGGGGAGTCCGGCTTGAAAAACCGTAGTTGGCCACCATCTTGGATTTCAAAATGGCCGCCATTAGAAACCATCAAATTCGCAAATCGGCACTTCTAAGACACATAGAAGGTTAATTTAAACGGCTATCCCCACATTTGCGTACCCAAGAAAGTTGATCACCACACTTTTGCTGCACCAGAACGGATGGATTTTAAGATGGCGGCCATTTTTTTCCAAAATGGCTGCTGAGAATCACTTATTTCGACGGTTATGTGACGTAGGTGAATCGATAGACAAAAATCTACTTTTGAGTGACATAAAATGATTTTTTTGGCATCAGTAGACACTCATTCATGTAGTTGATACCTGCAATATATAAAATTAGTCATATTTTAGAGAGAAATTCCAGCATCTCTCTTGCAGACCTTGCTGCATCTACAGTTTATCATGCAGCAACATCAGCAACTACTGATAGAATGCGCTGGCTTCTGAAAATGAACACCAAACTGGCTGTCATTCATCTTTGGTATAAGTTCCCTATTCAAACTGACTTAGAGAAGCTTCTCCTGAAGAACGGAGAAGAAACCAAGTCCAAATGGGACGGGCCTGAACGGCGGGTCTCTATACGCACTCCCTTCGGTTGGGAGCTCTTTCAGACCTCTACAAACATCAATAGTCCCATTGCTACTTGTATGATACAGTATAACCTCGTAAACAATAGCATTCTTCAACGAGGTCGACCCTGGCTCAACCATCCACAACTCGCGGCACAGTGAACTTAGTTGAGTCAGTTGAGTATGATTAGGTCATACATGTACATGGACCTGATACGTTCCTTGGCGAGATTTTTATGGTTAAAAATCCCTGTTAGTAAACCATCTTTGATATCAAACTTTTCGCCGTCAGCGAACATTAAAGCCTAAAATGGATATCTGATACAAGGCTGGTTTACACATTGCTTTGGCCGAGGAAACTGGTTAAGGGACTTCTGTGTGGAACAATGCCCAGTCGGAGACGACCACCATTATCGTACACTTGGATACTAAAATACTGACAAAAAAACTAAATCTGATAATCCCTTCAGTCTTCTCCAAGATATAGCCAGTGGATGTGGCATAATCAATATCAGTGCCGTGTCTGATTTTGGTAGGCGATGTCCTCGAAATATTCTCCCTACACTTGGAGCTAAACGGCTAATATGTCTGGGTTAAGCTGTTTCCTTAACCTTGCCTTTCAAGATCAGATTACTATGATGGAGTTTTTGAGATCCCGCCATGTATCATGGTTAAGCTTTTCCGTGATATCTTGCAAACCTATAGTATTATGCAAGCATGTCCAGAATTTTTTCAATAGGATATGCCACTAATCAGAGAGTTTTGTCGCAAATTTTTTGAAAGTTCAACCGCGATGAACTGGATTTGCCATGCATGTCAGTTGACTGTGCTACCATTTGCGCCATCGTTGAAGGAGCTCCATTACCAGATTCATATTTATCAGTTACTCCGGAAATGGAATAAGCTCATATTAATCCATGTTATATTTGTTGACCACAATTTCTCTAATGATCGAACTTAGTTGTATGATAGAGATGGTTATTCATAATGTTGTGGACAAAGTGTCAGTTTGAAGCATTGAATGGTGATGCGGCTGGTTCCCGGGTTGCCTATCCTGCCAGCCAGGTCGCCAAAAGTGTGATTGAAATCCAACGTTCCAGTACTGGCATACAAAACTGCAGGTTGAACTACTAGTTCTAGTTTTTGCATCATTTGTATTGCTGATTCGGGCATGATATTTCAGCGACAAACTGAATCCATGAATAGTGCACTCCAATATACCAAATACAGGCATGACTACATATTTGACTAGCTTGTCAATGAGCATTTTGTCATCCTCGAATCACAATGCTAGTTTCCAGTAATGGCGATAGAACACAAATGAAAAAGGTGATGGTGGTGCCGTTGGCCTTAGAGGAAGTCCTGCTGCCCTTACAGGAAGTCATGTTGCCCTTACAAGAAGTCCTGCTGCCCTTTTGCGCTGGGTGCTCACATAATTTTAGGACCGGCCATGCCACCCCACCCAGATGTTTGCGAAAAACAAATGACTTCGCTGATGATAGGTTGGATAAGGCTCATTGTTTTCAGTAATCTTAGTGCCTCTGCCTCTTCACATCTTTAGCGGACTAATGAATTGTAAAATGTGGCCTCTCACTGAATGTGCAGAGATTCATTATATACGTTTTGACAAAGTCCACAAAATTCGTACTGCTTTGTTTGCTCTGAGCAAAAGTGATACAGGACACTTACAATGTGTCTCGTATTTTTTATTTCATCCTTGTTGGTGGAAATATATGTGTTGAAGCTGGACATCAATACCAGTACATTCGTAAAAAAAATCACTACTGCAGAAATTCCAAACCGAGAAGAATACTTGCAACTTCCCCAAACAGATTTATCGCTTGCTCATTCTGGAGCACACACATCTATCAAAACCACATCACTAATTTCCAAAGCTTTGTCCTTACAACCTGCTCCTGTTTGGAAACTTGTGTTGAACCAGACAGCTCCTGAACAGCTATAGATTCCTGCATCACAACGATAATTGGCTAGTATACATGCACATGTACATCCATGATCAACCATAAGCATACGGAGAAGATGAAAAGAGGAATTCAAGTAGTGGTCCGTATTAAAATGATTTGCTTTTTGAATTCTTCGAGAAAAATATCGGAAACCTTTTCCCGAAGAGATTAAGGATTTGCCGGAAAGCAAGAAGACCAAAAACGCTTATGTTGCCAAAATAGTTAATGAAATCGGAACCTGTGTCATAAACAATTTCTATGTTCCCAAAGAAAAATATCTAGAGAAATTTTATGTATGAAACAAGCGGACTCGAGAAGGCCAAGCTGCTGCGAAGTGTCGGAGTCCAAGCCCCAACTGACCTCGCTGAAGAATGCATTTTCTCTTCGCGCTTGAATTGTATGATTGTTTTGATTTTGGTGCTATTTGGTGCTGTTATATGAATTATGGGAGCAGAAATTCTATTATTGACGAGGGATGAATATTGATTGACTGACTAGACGCTAGGTTTATCAACAACTTGTCCACAAGCTTGCCGTTTCTTCGCGATGGATGGAATGAGACTGGGTGTTTGTAGAAAAATCATCCAGTAAAGTATGAGTCTTGAGTTAGCCGTCATTTTCATCTGACGACGATACAGCTCACCAATCTCCAGTGTACGAGTTGTCACAGCGAAACAGCTCACTAATTACCAATATACGAGTTGTCAGAGCATTTCCATATGCCGGTGCTAGGGGCCGTGTGGTCATGTCATCCAAGTTGTACATGAACAGGTACAATAAAAGCGTACCTGAGATACAACACATATCATGAATCGTTTGATTCTTGGTATGTACTTTAGAATAGGTTAACCAGAAGACTATACTGTGAAGTCATGTGGCTCTGTCGGTATGTCAGCACCTCTTCCCACTTCCCTTATATGTGTTGTAATTCTCACAAAGAAGGGAGTCATGCTGACATATCCGCCGCACAGACTCACCACAGATGAGGTTAACTTTTTCTCCGTTGTTCAAGAGGGGCTTCTCCAAGTGAGTAGGGATGGAAAACTAACACGAAATTGAATGGGAGCCATTTTGACTCCTCAGAAATTATCATATTCTATTTCGAATAAAAGATCTATATTGGGGAAACTATACATGCAACAAGCTTAATTTATTCGAATTATGCTCAGCACTCTGTCACGGAGATTAGTCTCCAGCGTCACTAACTTCATATATTGCAGACATCACCGATGGAAATACACGATGTCACACGTCAGGTCAATCAAATGTAGAGTATTAGGTAAATACCCAAGATGTGACCTATTCCGGATATCAGCTATGTGAATGAGTTCGAGAGATATGTAATTGGTGGGTAAAGTTGACGTTTGGCGACTGAAAAGCAACCATATCAGTCTACAGAATAACTTCTCTTGGCACCTCACTTTCAGACTTTAGAATGCGGAGGATTCTAGGATGTAGCCGTAGTATCTCAACCGCACTTTTATTGCAGCTGTTCATATGGAAACTTAACCACACGTGTCACTTGTTCACAAGTAACCATGTAGTGTCCAAAGACATGAAAAACATTTTAGGCCACTCAGATGTAGAAGTTTGTGCATCTGTTCACGTAAGTCACATAACAATGAAAATAAGCGATTCTCGGCAGCCATTTTGAAAAGAAAACGGCCGCCATTTCGAATTCCTTCAGTTCTGATGCAACAAAACTGTGTTGATCTGCTTCCTTGAGTACGCAAATGTGGGTATTACCGTTTAAATTGGCCTCCTATGTGTCTCAGAAGTGCAGAAATGCGATTTTGTGGTATTTGATGGCGGCCATATTGAAATCCAAGATGGCGGCCAAAATATGGATTCCCCCTCCAAAAATGAATCATATGCGTTTATCTATCATCCTGCCAAATTTCATGCTTTTATCAAAAAGTGCACAATCATTTCACATATCTGCCGGACCATATATGCGGCCTGATTGGGTGCGCACTTGGGGCTACATACTAGCCAGAAACACTAGCTATATTGGTGCCTGTGCGAGTTTGTCGGAACGGATCATTTATATCGTAGATCCAGTGATACATGCATGGGCACTAGAGAACTAGTAGAAAAGGTCATTTACAGATGCGCATGAGATTTCTTTTGGGAGGGTCATATTTGGTCCAAATGTATTGTATTAGTTGTCCTATTAAAGGTTCCGTTGTGTACAATAAGGCTGGGTTGCTGACGTTGAAAAATTGAGAGAGTGAAGCTCGATCCCACGTTCCGAGTCATCATGAAGGCCAAAAGTCACTTGAGAGAGAATACGATATTTCAATTGCGCGCAGGGAATGTAGCCAGGCGATAGTCGTTCAGCTGACATGCGCTGTTCGGAGGTGGATATGTTCGGTGCCATGTAAGACGTTGATTATGATGTTACCACAAACAGGGGTTCTGATTAATGCGAAAACGTTAAAAGTCACGATTTCGACATCGCAAATATGCTTGCGATGTTTATGGCCGTCATGTCGACCCTTAACATCTCAAAGCCTCAATGGGCCGTGATATCGACATGGTCGACCCTTAACAACGCAAGGACACCCTTAACATCGAATTGCGACATTAAGGATCGACGCGATGTTAAGGGCTTGTCAGTGCATGCCTGTGCAGGAATAATAGGCCTGAAGTTGAGATATTCTGGCCGTAAAACGGTGACAATGTATAGAAAACTATTATGTTAAGTTATAGTAAAGTTAACTTCTCGTTGACATAGGAAAATGTATAAACTTCCGATGTATTACAGCAACCCATCAGACAGTTCTAGTACTGACAACAATTAAAAGGCAACATCCGCATGCCTGATCGTGTATGAGCAGGTTTGTGTACAAATCTATCATTGTTTTGATCTATATTAAATTAATGTCCACATGATCATAAATTCGCTTGTTGATTGTTCAAAAGAGACTCATATCCGTATTAAACTGTGTCAAATCTAAGTGCGGCTAATTGTTTCTTCCTCAAAAATTGTAATCAGAGTGAAAATAAAAGAAAATACATCCGCTGTGTACTAGAAATAGCTCTCCAATTATTTCCGTATTTTCTAATGGGCGACAGAAATTAAATCTATTATTAACACATTGCTTCCAAGTGGTCGAACGAGGTGATCTGAGATATAAATCGTTTGATATTAAGAATTTATATAACGCTACTCAGTGATATGGAAATTAACGAAAATGCAATTTGGCAGAAGTATATTATATTTTTATGCGGAACATAAATTCAATTATAATTGTTTACATGATAACGAATAATGAACAATACACGCATTTGTTTCTCGCCATCTATGTTTGGCTGATGCGATTTTTACAATTTTACTTTATATGGATTGACTTTATGTAATACTATATACTAACTTAAATATAATTTTCACCTAACTACTAATTTGGGTAATGAAAACACAATACTAAACAGACAATGGAGAAATATGGACACTATCCACTACATGCTCAATAGTTATATATCTACCCATTTAATATAAATGATTGTCATACCAAGCATAGTTTTAGAAAACGCGGTGAATCAAAAATGTATAAATCGGCATTTTTGTCAAATGAATTCTTGTGTATGGAGTGCCGCGATATCAGCACGGGAAGTGACCCGTACACAATTTCAATCAAGATTTCATCCAACCCAAATATGCAGCTTGTCTCACGTGTTGAATTTCAAGCTCTATCCTACAATGTCTGTCCAATTCTTTGACGACAATCGTATAGCCACAATCAGCGTATATTATCTGTTCGCATACACCGCGATGGACATCATCTATTATTATATTTGTTAGAGTGTCTCCCTATAAAAATTGTAATGAGATAAAACTGCATATTTCCCGGTCACGTGGGTGTATATTGCCGGCTGAAACGGCATATTCCACCCCCCATTGAATATGGAATATACACCAAAGGGAGATAATCACAACAGAGTTCGCCCTGTTCTCTCGCTCGCGCTGCAAACAGCCGATCACGGAGCAGTTCGTCGAGCTGATTTTAGCAGAAGAATACAGCAGAAATAAAATTTTTCCCCATCTAATTGTAAGAGTAGAATCGTACCCAAGCACATTACTGGCGTAACTAACAAGCGTCACCGAACAACTATACGTGCGTTGCGAGATTTACACGACAGTAGTGAAGCAGTTCCGAATCAGTGGAATATCGTTCATGATAAATCATGTTACAGGCGATTGCCCACTGAAAGCAATCAACTCAGAAGGATTGCGTTCTTGCAAAATAAAACAATATTTTGCTCGAGGGATAACAGATTAGTACAGAGTTAAGTTGATCAATTTAATAATGAGATTAGTGTCTTGTTGTGAGGGGAATATGCAGTTTTGTTGCCCCTCGACTGTGCATATTGCCCTCGCACATCCTCGGGGCAACAAAACTGCATATTCCCCTCAAAACAAGTCAATATTTTCATATTATCTACTCTTACTACCTTATCAGACATCGTATATTTTGGTATCCGTCCCCGATACTGTAACGGGCTTCAGTTCCCTTTTCTGATACCGTAAGCAATACGCCTGTTATCTGTCCCCAATACCGCGTTGGAGATCGCATGTTATCTTGTCCTCAATATCCCATTGTTTCTGGCGTACTTCTGGTATACATTATTGAACCTGGTACGTTATCTGTGTTCAATACCGTATTAGTAAGGTATGTTTTTTTATCCGCAATGTTATCTGTCCCCAATAAGTTATTGGATATGGTATGTTATTTGTTCCAATACCTCATTGAATCTGGTATTTTATTCGTCCACATACCTCAACTGATCTGGTTTGTTATATGTCCCCAATATAGCATTGGATCTGGTGCATGTGTTATATATTCCTGAGGCAATTATCGTAAGCATGTTTACGATACCTTGTCGAGGAACGTGTTATTTTCTCCCAAGTAGGTAGACTCGTACCTTGTCTCCGGACCCACGAAGTTCATCTCCGTGAGTCTGGGATCAAGGTAGGAGTCAACCATGAAAAAGAAGGCGGGGAGGGGCGAGGTGATCATTTGTGAACAGTAATGATAATGATAGTATACGATAGTTATAAACCGGTTTCAGGAGCCAGGTGGTCATGTCATCCAAGTTGCCACATGAACAGGTACAATAAAAGCGTACCTGAGATACAACACATATCACGAATCGTTAGATTCTCGGTATGTGCTTTAGAATAGGTTAACCAGATGACTATACTGCAAAGTGTCATGTGAATCGGTCAGTATGTCGGCACCTCTTCCCACTTCCCTTATATGCGTTGTAATCTGAAACAATCCTTTTGTTTACGCAGTAACTCGAAAACATAGTCATATGCATATAATTCACGTGTTCTATTTTAGAACAATTGAGAATTTGCGACCTAAATTAAATCATGAATATGTTTACCTTACCAAACTATATATAAGATCTCATGAATGGGAATGATGATAACACGTGACATCATTGGACGTGAAGATAAACTCTGCGTTGATTAGTTGGAACTAGAACATGACATTACGACAAAGCGGTAAGAGGAGATCTCATTGTTTAGAGATGGTTGTTAATTGGGTTGTTAACGCACATCATACTGGAAATACTTGCCCGCATCCGCAACCGTTTGTGGTTTGAACTCTCTGAGTGTACTCTTCCCTGGTGTACCATCCAGTCATGTGACGTAGATCAACGATCGTAATTAGCCAATCATAATTAGTGCTAACTACTTCATATACTGATACTCTATAAATGGAATGAATGCATATCAATCCATCACGTCAGCCTCCTTTACATCGTACAGCCATCATTGCACTGGTCAGGATCCAGCTACTTAATAATGTTTCCGTATTGGATTACCACCACCAATGAGAGGAATTATCTCGGCAAGAATTTGACTTCCCCTTCCTGATTTTTAATTCCTGGCGGCGAAATAATCTAGGTTAACGATGACAAAGGGACCAGCGTTACAGGGAACTAAATCTACTACGTCGGCCATGAAATGGAACGGGTGTAAGACAGGAATAGCGGATTCTCACTCACCACACTTTGCGTCAAGTGTTATCACATGGTTTACCCCAATTTGGAACTGCAGCACAGAACAAGCAATTCTGTGATATTATATTGAAGATGTGTATCAATTAGATACAAATAACAATTGTTTAATATTCACCAAGGAATAGGTCATTTGGAAATCAATCTATGAAGCCGTTATGTTATTGATATTTCATTGAGGCAATGATATTCTGGTTAGGCCTCAATGTTTGAAGTCCACACATCATAGTAGGAATGTAGGAATATAATTATATCATAGATGTTAGGTTATGTATATGTATGATTTACTCCATCAGATGTCCTTGATGCTCATCCATTAACATTAGATGAGTTATTTCTTTGAGCTGATCTTTCATCACAGCTCCCGAGCTAGTGTATCTAATTCAACTTAAGGATAGCTATCCCGTTAGAGGGTCAAAATTGGTCATTTTTTTTTAATTCTTCGTTCAAATATTCACTATTTCGTCTAACATTTGGTGAAAAACTGAATTCAAAATTCTAATTAGAAGTGCTTCAATATTAGGATTAAAAAATTAGTTTCTGAGTCACTAGAAACAGATTAACTTAAAAGTCGTCAGATATCCAGCTCAGAAGAGGTTAACAGCTGTAAGTCGTTACAGCTGCCTGAGTGTGTATTGTATTGTTGGCCACCCTAGTAGTCCGTCATGAGAATAGAACAGCACTTTGCATGGGCTTGGCTACTGTTAAATTTCCCTTTCCAAAACTCATTTCCGCAGTATTTTGGTGAGCTAATTATCTAGAATTCCTACTCAAAAATTACGATTAACTCATCAGAATTATAGGTGGACACATTTTGCCCGATTTCTAGCCTTTCATTTTTTTTTAACAAAATCCGAGATTTAAACGTTTATTTCTCGAAAAGTATGTATGCTACGCTTTGGCATGCGTGTTACTTATAAGGCGATCTAGTAAACTTTATCTGACTTTTTGTAAGTTCGGCTTAGTTCTTTAATTATTCAACTTTTAAGCCAAATGACCATAAAATAGTACGTTTTTGTCAATTTATTTTAGTAAAATGGCTGTAAAAACAAAGCCAGGCAAAAATTAAAAAAAATGAGATAAAGTTTACTGGTTCGAGTTGTCTCCTATCAAGATATACCATCAAAGTTGAAACAAGATCAACAGTTTTCATGAAATTTCAATTGAAAAATGGACGTTTAAAATTGGTATATTTTCTACACAGGAGCAGTGTCGGTTATACAAATCATATAGTTCGAATCCCTACGATGTACGCTTTCATAAAATATGTAGTTTATTATGGTTATCTTGTATACTTATTGATACAGAAGCCAAATTGTCACGGGGGTGCAAAAACTGCCCCCAATGGGACAGCTATCCTTAAGCCGCTGCTTCATAGTTCCCACATGAACAGCTGCAATAAAAGCGCGACTGAGAAAAAGGCCACGTCCGAGAATCCATCGTATTCTCGGTCCTGAATGTGAGGTGCCGAGGGAAGCTTTCCTGTAGAGTCATATTTGGTTGCTTTGTATTTGCCAGACGTCGTCATTTTGTCCCACCTCTTGCATATCGCTGCAATTTAATCTCACGTGTCACATCGTTTTCGGGCCCCAGTGGCCGTTTGGTACCTTGTTTTTTTTTCTGCTTTGTGAGTTCAGGTCACTCTCCCAGACTCCATACCTATCCTAACGACGTTTGATAACTTTTTGACCAAACAAAGTTTTCGACCCCAATTTGATGCCATTTCTCTATGATCTTTGTTATCTTTGTTGGTAGTTTTAATAGTGATGACTGAAATTACCTTGTTTATTATTTATAATAAGTCAATACGTCTTGCTGCCCGCTTACGTCATAAATTCGGATTAAAAAGACTATTTCTAAGGACAAATGCCACACGTATAAATATTTAAGCTGATAAGGATGTCATTTCAATTCTGTAACACTCTTCAGTAGTAGTGTAAGGCTATTACAGACCAACTTGACCTACTTTTTTGTTCCCCCCGGTGGCGGAGTGTGGAGGAACCGGGAGGGTCACAGAGGTCAAGTGCAGTATAGTTCCGGTAGAAAGACCAAAAAGCTACCTCCAGCACAGGAGAGTTCCAAATTTGCATATCACGTGACCCAGGTCAAAAATGTATTCCTCCGCGGTGATGCGGTCATATTTGGCGGTGATTCGGTCTCGGGGAAAAGCTTCCGCGGAGAAAAAGTAGTCCCTAGATAAAATGGTCCGATGGGGTCGAGTGAGGTATCAAAGTGAAGCTTAGGTGAAGGGGCATCTAATGGGCTGGGTGTGGGGTTGACATAGCGGCCTTCTGCGCATGCGCGGTGGCCGAAGGGTATGGAAATAGCCGTTTTGAGATGTAGGGGAGCCCCTAGTGGACCGATGGGGTCGAGTGAGGTATCAAAGTGAAGCTTATGTGAGGGGGCATCTGACGGGTTGGGTGTGGGATTGAAATAGCGGCATTGTGCGCATGCGCGGTGGCCCAAGGGTATGGAAATAGCCGTGTTGGAGCTAGGGGAGCCCCTAATGGTCGAATGGGGTCGAGTGAGGTATCAAAGTGAAGCCTAGGTGAAGGGGTATTTGCTGGCTGGGTGGGTGCATGTAAAATTTTTCCTGAAAATAAAAAAAAAAAAATACGGAACACGGACTTTATCGAAAAACCTGGGAAAATGCCTATATGGGGTATGAGGGGTATATAGGTCGCCGGGCTTAACGGGGCTTGTCTATCAATAGAATTATCTCCCCCAAGTTCCAGGGTGGGTGTATGTAAAAATTTTCCTGAAAAAATACGGAATACGGACTTTATCCTAAATTACGGGAAAATGCCTATATGGGGTATGGGGGGTATAGGACCATCCTGGGAAACCTACTTCTATACATTTGCGGTAGGGTTGTGGGGTCTCGTTTTACTCGTCTCGTCATTTAGAACATGATAAGAAGTGTCCCCGTGCGAATCGGTGAAATTTTTGAAAAAAGTCACCGAACCTCATATAGTCCCATACTATCAGACACGATCAGCTGATATATGTAAACAAACGATCTATATTTAGACCCTCACGTGCTCTGCTACGTTGCAGCACGCGCTCTTTGATCTTGGCGTTCCGCCGACGTACAAGAAGCTCAAATTGAGACGCAGAATTTCGTTACCATTGCCAGTAAATTGTAAGTTTATTGCGGAAAGAATTTATATTGCATAAATTCCTGCGGGAAATAGGAAGTACACATATAAGAGAATATTGTCTTGACGTAAAAAGTTTGGACATTCCATATTTACGGAGATATGGATTTTTATACCTGAGCCGGTTTTTCGTGTAAACCATCGCAGCGTATAGGGAAACGGCTGTCATCTTCGTTTTGCTATATGCCTGAAAAAAAAAAATGTCTAGTTTTGTGTCCGCTCCACAGACATTTTACACCAAATAGCTCAACCCATGGACACCAATATACATATATTGCGGCCAGTCTATGATACAGTGCCACCCCAGTGTCGAGCATTTATTGTCCAGTTTGCACCAGCAAAGAAAAATCACGAACGTTCATCGAACGTCATCGGTGGGACCTTCATGTGGTCTTCCGCGGTATATGAATCACTTACATTTGAACGAATGAATTAGTTTGATATAATTTTGTTGGGTGTGGATGATTTAAAAGAGTGGAAATATTCCGTACAGGTCTGTTTTATGTAACAAACGCTAAGAAAAATGGCTGCCCAAGGTCAATTTCCCCGGCTTCCCCGGATAATAGCTCCATTCAAACGGCAGCCCCATCTATACGCTTTGATGCAAGGGAGACAACTCAGATTAGGCCAATTTCTCTTGTAGCATAAGGTATTCGCACATTTCTATCTTTTTTGCGTGTTTTGGGTGGTGGTGTTTTTTTTATGGATTTTACTCTGGGCTGTGAGATTGTAGAATACGATGGGAAAAGCTATGAAATGTTTTTTTTTTAAGTACCGGGTAGGCTTGTATATAGATGCATATAGACCCATATACACTCATATACTGGGATATTAGCCCAATGTATGTATAAATCCATACGGGGTGGACATGTTGGAGTCTAGGTGGAGCACTAGTGGCCCGATTGGGTAGAGTGAGGTCTTATTTTAAAGCTCTCGAGGAAATAAATAAATAAATAAAAAAAAATAAAATAAAATAAAAAATCGGCGAGTAGTAGACAAAGGGAAAATTGGGAAGTACTGACCATGCCCCAGAATACTTCAAGGTGATATGCATAGGCCTATGTAAGATGTAATTTACTTCACGCATGCGCAGACGCAATGCGGAGCTCTCGTCCAATCAGAAGCGAGTATTTCAAATCCGTCACAGAGCTCTCAGCCAATCAGAAGCGAGTATTTTGACCCGGTGCATTATGGGACATATCCAAGATGGCGGCACGTATGTTCAAGATGGCGGCACATCCGGTGTCGAAAACTGGCCATTTCGTCGGATGTGTCGAAAACTGGGCCCTGTATGGGTCCCGCCAGCGCCTTGACGCCATGATATAGACCGGAGAGAGAAAACAACAACAACAAGGATGACACATGAGGGAACAACAACAACAACAAGTTTTTTTTCATATAGTTTATTTTCCCCTCCATCATAACATACCCACGCTGGGGGAGCCGCGTTGGGTATGTTTACAATTCAAGAAAGACTCTTGTCCAATCAGAGACCGCCATTTGCATCTGTCCTATTCGTTCCTGTCCGTTAGATGTATTCTTGTCCAATCAGAAGTCGCCATTTCAGAGAGTTCCTTCTTCGGTCATGTTCATTCTGAACCGTTTATTCTAATCATCGTCGGACAGGCCTGGATATTCTTCGGGCAGCATGTCCTGAAACAGTTGTTTGCGCATTCTGATCGCATTTTCCAGGGCCTCTGTGGGTGGTAGCCCCATAGCCTCTTCCAAGTGACGCTTGGTCTTCATGATGGACCTGTGCGTGGGGTCGCCTTTCATTTCAAGCGGTAGTAAGGTATACTGTTCATAGATTGCCATGGCTGTTTTCCTGATGCGGGAGCGCATTTGGGTGTACGTATGTTGTAAATTATCCTCTCCGGCGTCCTCGATCGCTTCAGCGTGAGTATTGATAGCTGCTGTCACAATACGATCCCAGAAGGTAGGTTCTGCCTCACTTTCCTGGGATGTAGGCTGACTCTCTGAGGTCAAGCTCTCCATATCAGTAGATATACTGTCAGCGATCTTGGATTCGGTATCAGTCGATGCACTCTCATCAATCTCTGTATCAGTATCTGCCTCAACGGGCTCCTCGGCGTCTTCAGTCCCATGTATATTTTTCTGGTGTCGCATCATATCGTAATGTCTGGTGAACGTGCGTTCACACTCAGAACAAGTTTAAGCCATGTTGACGGTTGAACGTCGACTGTGCGTGTTTGGGAATACGCTCGCTTTTATAGACAGTAACGCCCATCAACGCTTAGCTCAACGCTTCAACGCCCTGGTGAATTAGCTCAGAAGCTCTGATTTCATGGAATTGACATCAATTCATCGAAATGCAGTGACGCCCGTCGTTACGCCTTAACGCTCGTCTCAACGCTTTAACACACTTTCTTAACGCTTTAACGACGTTTAATGATGCGTTCGAACAAATGTTTCTTTTGCGCTATTGCTCTGACATACGCCGCTTTCCAGTTCATGCCCGAGGTTTTCAACATCGACGCTGTTCTTTCAATTTCCATATGGACTGGATCCTTATCCAACAATTGCATATGGGTCAGTAAGTCGACATACTGCTGACGAAAAGCCCGTCGTAGTCTGGGTGCCAATCTGTTATAGGCTAAAATTGCAGCTTCCTCTTTCGAATACCCTTTGCGTTGAAACTTGTTTCCTGTGGCCTCCAAAATCTCGCCCATCTCGGCGTCCATACTTTCTTTGAGCAAATCCTTCCATAGCCTCGAGTTCACATTATGTTCTTCAACCTCGGGTTGGCCTTCACGGTTGGGTGATATTCCGGGACTGGTGATATGAAGAAGGCCCGCTGTACGGGGGTGGGTTGCTGCTTCACCAAATGTGGACTCGGTGGATGGTGTAGGGGCTGTGGTGATCCCTCGTCGGGTAGCAGGTGGGTCGTCAGCCGGCGATCTTCGGGGGTATGGGCTTTTAAATCTACGAACAGGTAACCGTACGGACGAATTGTCGCTTCTTCAAACGCCTGCATGAAATGGTCGATGTTCTGAGGATAAATTCGACTACCAAACACACGAATTTGTGCTCTGTCGATGGGGTTGGAGAACAACACAAAGTATTGGCAGTTCAAGGCAATATCTCTGGACGCCTTCCCTTGAGAAAAGAGATTCTGGGTCAAATAGATGACGGACAGATTGCGATGATGGGACCCTTTGGTGAATAGGTCGGCGATTTTCGGATTGTCCTTGGCCGCACTCATCAGATCATCTAGCACTACCACGTTGGTCTGCTCGGGGTCAAAGTAATACGGTTCGTCTATGTCATGAGGAATCCCTGGGACGAAACTCACATTCTGCAATCGCGTAGTTTCGTAGGCGGGCTGCCATTGGCTATAACACCAAACAACACGTGTCGGAACTGGGGTTGCCACACCTTTCTCTAAGAACTTCATTACCCAGGACGTCTTTCCACATGCCGTAGGGCCGCTCACCGTCATCGTGTAGGGATGCTCTACTGCACTTGCTGGACCTATAGCGGGACTCGGTGGTGTCTCTTGGTTGTGCTTGCCTTGAATGTGCCTGATCATACTATCGCGACGAGAGAAGGTTCTCTGACAGAACGTACACGTACACGACATGTTGATCTGTCGACCAATACGTAAGGACTGATGAGGGACACATGTTCATTCTTATATGTACAGACACCACCACCACACACTACCACACACAC